>JALHBW010000025.1:0-54944 GCA_024339985.1 Tolypocladium endophyticum | reverse complement strand
CCCCCCCCCCCCCCCCCCAGCTGTCAGCGCCATCGGCCGTTACTAGGTTGGCCTCTCGGACCCAAGTCTGCTGCTAGAGGCCCCGGCCTCGAAGCTATAGAAGCGCCAAGCGAGCCGGCTAGCATTGAAGAATTCGCAAACCCACTCAGCCCCCTCCCGTGAGCTGATGGCAATTGGGTGCGTGCTGCAATTGCGATTCCCTGACTGGGTCTTCGCTTGGCTGCATGCAAGGGCGCAATTTGCGTCGCTGCACCCAGCTTGGATCAGAATTCAAAAGACGCTCGGGCTCCTCCATCTTCACGGCTTGTCTGCTCGTAAGGAGACCTCGTGAGCTCGACTGTTGCTTCGTACATGCAAGTCGATACGTACCGCGCACGCGTGACCTTGTTCGCCCCCGCGCCACGGTCGCGAGCGATGGCGAGGTCGACGAGGTGTGAATGGCCTCGACCTCGTATCGCCAAGACTCTCCAGCTAATTTTACATTGGCTCCCCCACCCGGGCTGCATGCTACATGCCAGTACGAGTAGAGGATGGGTGACGTCCGAGGTGACGGGGCTCTCAGCTCGCGAACCATGGCCAAAGGCAAAGTGGCACCTACGAATAGCAGCTGAGCGCGTGGCTGGACAGTGGCACGACGGTGCACAACGCATGTCAAGGCCGACGATGGCGTAGCTTTGCGGGGCGAGCTCGCCCTTGTCCACGGAACATGCTCGGCGTGAGCCGACCCAACTGCACCGTCAAACTGCTCGGGGTAGAGTCGTGATGGAAAAGAGCATCAGCATGGACAGCGCCCCGTCCTGTCCCACCAGCTCGCGTTGCGCATGACAGCAGCATCTCGGAGCGCGTTGCTGGTCTCAGCGCATTCGCGCAACGTCATGGTTCGTCCTCCGGTGGACCGACATCAGCATGGCGGAAGAATCGGCATAGGGCGCGATCAGTCTTCGCAGAGCCACACGGGTTGACAGCAGCACCTCGTGCCGCCCCCGAGGCCCCCGGCCCCGCCCGGGAGACGGCGCAGATCTGTCAGTAGATGCGACCGAAAATAGCTGGTGGCGGTCGTCTTGTACGGATCCGTAGGCCGGGTTGAGACTTTGCATTCCTCACCAGCGTCACGGGCCCACGCAGTGGTCGCGCGCTCCCGCTTGCATCCGCCAAGCGCAGAGCGACTGGCGCATTTGGACTTGTTCCTTGTTCCTCGGCCGCTTCCATTCTCCTCATTGTTGCAGTGCTCCGCCTCGTCGCCCTGAATGCGTCTCTCGGCGTCCCGCATTCCAGGAGCCTTCAGCTGACGCGACTTCGAGCGCGTGGCAGCCCGTCCACACCGTGCCAGTCTTGAAGCCACAGGGGCAGCGTTGTCGCTCATGTCACAACACTGACGCTGAACCTGCCAGCTGGTAATCCGTACGCCAGGGACCACCAAGACATGCTGTCTCGACCAGGCACGCCCCCTCCGGCTTATTCTCCGATGCACATCTGCGTTGTCCTTTCACCAAACTGATCCAGATCAGGTAGCGTCATCTCGAGCTTGCTGTCAGCGGCTGGTGCCCATTGGCCAGTTCCATCTTAAGATATCTTGAGGCTCTCCAGGGTAGCGCCCCCCGGCAGAGCAGGAGCAGCCACGGCAGGCAGCCGAGACGGCGCGTAGCGACGACCAATCAGCGGCCACGCAGCTCGCCTCTAAGCGCCGGCTGCACTCTTCGCTGCAGCAACGTCGACCACCCATCGCCTGTGAACGCGTGCAAACGCAGGCCAAGAATGGCGCGCCTTTATTTAGCAGAGACGGCTTGAAACCGTCAGGCCATGATGGGATGCATCGCCTGGCGCCGTGCCTTGTCTGGGCGCCCGCGCCTGCGGCTCTGCAGCCTCCCGCGCAAACCCAACCATGTCTGTTGTCATTGTCGTGCCGTTTGTTATCTGCGCTCAATTGATGCGTCTCCGTTCTCTTCTCTTCTCTATTCACTCTGGACATATTGGCTGCTCTTCCATCTAAACTCAGGCCTGACGGCTGTCTATTCCCTATTGTCTCAACCTTAGTCCTTCATTGTTCGTCTGGTCACTCTTTCTTGCAGCCGCCGACAGTCTCAGCGGCAGTACTGCATTTTCACCTTCTTTATTCGAGTCCCTCTTTTCGCTCCTCCTGGTACCGGCGGTGTTCATGCACTGTTTGTGAGCCTCGTTTCCGTGAACTAGCGCCCGTCGAATTTCGATACATGCGCTCCAGCTTTTAAGTCTACATATTCTCATATTCTCTTCTGGGCAACTCGATATCGCACCGGCACGACGATAAGCGTATGCCAGACCTCCCAGCGAACACCATGGCGCTCAACGCTCCCGCCGCATCCACCCACGGTGACGTGCAAGATTGGGAGGATTGGGAGGATGACGATGTCGTGACTCCCATAGACCGCGGCGAGCAGGTTCTCATTCAAGCACCACCTCCGACTATCACACACACACGGGCGTCTGTCAGGTCTCTGGCTGTCAAAGCCTCAAGAAACTCGTCAGTCAGGCTCAAGAGACTCAAGTCGAGGCACCGACAAAGGGCACAGAACGCAAAGGCAGGCATCAAGCTCATCACGGACGTGGCGGCCTTCAAGCGGAGCCATCACATTGCCCACCAGGTTCGCAATGTCGATGAACAACCGGCCAAATTTGTCGACGCTGCGGCTTTGAAGGCTCTGGAAGGCGAGCCGAGCTCGGCGTCTGTTGGCAACTGGAACTGGCTGAAGGCGGACAAGACACATAGTCCTGATTCTGTACCTATGCAAGACTCTGCGCGGACTGTCGACCAAGAGCTCTCGCCTGAGGACCGACCCATTGTCATCGGAATGTCTTTTCCATCGGACGAACTGCCTGCCCGCCCGGTAAGCCCACAGACAGCTACTGTCGGGTCGCCCCAGACGCCGCTTCGTGCACATAACTTGGCCGCGGCTTCTCGTGGTGGCTCGAGCCCATTGGCCCAGAACATCGACACAACTCTGCACAAGTCTGTGTGGTCTCCGGATACCCCCGATACCTGCCAATCGTTCAACTCTAGCCGCGTGGCGTCGAGCGTTTATTCCCAAGCCACCATGCCAGGTCAGTTTCTCGACGAGAAAGCGCCGCCAGTGCCAGCGCTCCCCGACAGTTACAAAAGAACGCGCCAGCAGAAACTTGTTAGTATAGAGCTGGGTGGGAAAAAGCAAGACGGGGAGGACAGTGCGTCGCCGTGCACGCTCTTCGAGGAAGATGGCGTCCCGACTGTCCGCAAGGTCGTCTCGGGCAAGGGACTCGGCATCTTCACCGACAACGCCACGTCCAGGTCGCAGGGTTGGTGGGATCATGTGGTTACCCCGTTCGTGGACAAGAAGCTTTCATTTTCGAGCCGCAAAGTGAAGATGGATTCGCCCAAGGAAGAGCCAAGATCGGCCCGGAGCGGCTGCCATGTGAAGGCACCAGACGAGCGGCCGCTGCAGGTGTCGAATGTCTTCCTACAAGCACCTATTATTCGCGCACCTACACCACGTAGAACGCCGTCGCCACGCATAGAGACTCGTACAGCAGAAGAGTCGGAAGCGTCCTCGTCAAGGGCGATTCTCCCAACGGACGGTGGAAGCGCCGTGGAAAAGCAGCGTCATGCCTTCATCACCGAGGATGCTCCTAAGGACCAACCACCGCCTTACTCACCTCCAAAGAAGGGATTGATTGTCGCACCGCTTCGCTACCGAGCAGTGTTCCCACCCGGACATCCGCTTCACTCCCAGTTTCCTCCCTCTCCCGGCCCAGCTTCCCCCGGACTTGCTGCGACCATGACCTCGCAAGGAGCTACTCAAATGACAAGCCTCTCGTCTGCGCCGACCACAAGAAGCCAAACTCCGCCGGCTCTGGGCGTTCCGCTACCAGTCCGACCGCTGGGCACATATCTACCCCAGGACCACGCGCAAGCAGCGTCAGGCCGGGCTCATAAGGTTGAACGACAGAGGCGCCGCCATGAGAAGGAAGAGGTCGTTGCAAGACGGTTGGGAGGCTTTTGGAGAGGGCGATGTTGCGTGCCGGCTGCTGGATGCTTTGGACGTACTGGCCGAGAAGGGCGCAAAAGAAGAAGGATCTGCATGGCCATATGGGCAGGCGTCATTGCGCTCATGGTCCTCATCATTGTCCTGGCTGTCATTCTCACCCGCCACCATGGATCTGACGAGGCACACTCGATATGGGTCAACCTGACCGATTTTCCGCCCATGCCCACCGGCGTCTTGACCGTCGTTGGCCCGGAAAACGCCGTCTCAAAAAGCGTATGCACGGAGCCGTCCACTCTTTGGAGTTGTTCGCTGCCCAAGGATCAGCATGACTCTGTGGCCCCGTACAACGCGAATCAACCGACTGTAATCATGCAGATCCAGTGGGACAATAGTACACAGAACACGTGGAACGTATCGGATCGAGGCAATCGCCGTCGGGAAGCTGAAGCCTCTCGAAAAGGGCGCTCGGCTGCGTCGTTCGCGAGGGGCCTGCTTCGGAAGAGGCAGCCACTAGACAGGTTTACACCCGATCCTAGCGCTCCGGACTCCAAAGAAACGTGGTTTCTGGGAAACACCACGGACGATATCAAGTCTGAACGCAAGGGGGGAGAGCCTACTCCATTTTACATCAGCCTGCTGAGATCTGTCAACGACACAGTCGGCTTCCCAAAGCTGAGTCGGAGAGGACCCGGCCCACTAGTAGGAAACGAGAGCTTACCCAGCTTACTTCCCGCTCCCGTTTTGGAAGCGGACGGCACTCCGGCTCCAGCGGTGATGCTTCCCACTCCCGTACAGCAACCTGTTCTGCTATTCGACCGCGGCCTGCCGACGGAACACTACGGCTTCTACACGCATTTCAAGCGGTCCATCTTCGTCAAGTCCGTGACCATCCTCAACAAGACCAACGACGGCAACGTTCCGCTCGACGAGGACGGCGGATGCCGCAAAAGCGAAGCCGACTTCCTGGTGACGTGGGGCGAGACGCGGGTGCTTGTGGAGATTTGGACGCGCACATTGCAGCTCAACACGTCGGCACTGCTGCGGTCCGACTCAGGGCGTGGCGTTGGCGGGACGAGGGAGCTGGTGCGGCCAGGCACGATGCCGTATCCCGTGACGGTGACCTTGGACACGCACGGGGGCGACCCCAACAAGAAACTCGTGTGGGACTGGCCCATGGATAATCGGCAGAGACTAAACCTGGACAAGCCACAGCTCCTGGCCAACAACATGGGCATCGGAGGGACGTGGATCAACCCACGAGGGACCGGAGACCCCAAGGTCGGGGCTTTTGACGGCGGCACGGGCGGCTGCAAGTGCGAGTGGGTGAATTGGGTGAACCGAGTGGCATGAAAGGTGCAAGTGATGAAGCTTGGGAGCTCAGAGCGGAGCTCAGAAATGGGTACAGCTGAATGTGAATGATGATCTTTGGAGTATGTATATTTTGGGCGTTTAGAACAAGCATTCTTACATGGGGCTAGGATGTTGCAAGTGAAATGTAAACTGGGGCATTGAAGCCAACTACAAGAATGAGAACTATCTGTTGCAACTATGGCATCAAGCACCGAGATGAAGAAGCAAGTCGACGGTGGCTGGGACGGAGGGACGGGACCGGAGGTCGGCTGTGGGGCCGCGCGCCGACTCGGGGTTATTTTTGGGCCCTGAACCAAACCTCCAAACTTGACACTTGCTTGACCTCGCGTCACCTCACCTCGGCTCACCACCACGTCCTCTCTTGATGCCGCGCCCGCAATGCCGCCCCTTGGCTCACCTCCGCCCCCGTCGGCAGGCATGTAGCGCGCGCATCCGCTCCCTCGTCACGCTCGCCATCGAGACGTCGTGCGACGACACGGCCGTGGCCGTGCTGTCGCGCACGTCGGGCCGCACCGCGCTGCTCTTCAACGAGCGCATCTCGTCGGACAACCGCGCCTTTCGGGGCGTCAACCCGGCCGTCGCCGTGCAGGGCCACAACGCGTCGCTCGCGCCCCTCGTGCGCCGCGCGCTCGCCGCGGCCGCGCTGCCCGAGGCGAGGCCGGACTTCGTGTCGGTGACGCGCGGGCCCGGCATCACGGCCAACCTCGCCGTCGGGCTCAACATGGCCAAGGGCCTGGCCGTGGCGTGGGGCGTACCGCTGCTGGGCGTCCACCACATGCAGGCGCACGCCTTGACGCCGCGGCTCGCGCGCGCCCTGGGCATGGGCATGGGTGAGGAGGACAGGTCGCGCGCAGAGGCGAAGCCGCGGACAGGCCCCGAGTTCCCCTTCCTGTCGCTGCTCGTCTCGGGCGGCCACACGCAGCTCGTGCACTCGGCCTCGCTCACCGACCACCGCGTCGTCGCCAACACGGGCGACATCGCCATCGGCAACCTCCTCGACCAGACGGCGCGCGTCATCCTCCCGCCCGACGTGCTCGCCGCCAGCCCCGACGTCATGTACGGCCGCCTGCTCGAGGCCTTTGCCTTCCCGCCTTCGTCCGGCGACGACGCCGGCGTCCGGCTGCAGCACGAGGCCTTCTTCCAGCCCGCCCTCTCGCGCGCCGACGAGATAGCTGACGTGCCGTCGGGCTACGGCTGGACCGTCCCCTTGCCGTTCCGCAACTCGCGTCGCCTCGCCTACTCCTTCAGCAGCATCCACTCGCACGTCCACCGCATCGCCGCCGAGCACCCATCCATGTCCCTCGCCGAGCGCCGCGCCCTCGCCCGGCACACCCTCCGCGCCGCCTTCCAGCACCTCGCCTCGCGGCTGTGCCTCGCCCTGGCCGACGAACCCGCGCTGCTGCCCGCTGCGCACACGCTCGTCGTTGCCGGCGGCGTCGCGTCGAACCGCTTTCTTGCCCACGTTCTGCGGTCCACTCTGGCCGCCCGCGGCTTCCCGGCCGTCGACATCATCGCGCCCCCCGTCGCGCTGTGCACCGACAATGCCGCCATGATTGCCTGGGCCGGCATGGAAATGTACGATGCCGGCTGGCGGAGCGAGCTGTCAGTGCTGCCGATCGGGCGTTGGCCTATGGACCCGGCGCTTGGGGCGAGCATACTGGGCGTCGATGGCTGGGTGAGAAGTGATCAAGGCAGACATGAACGAACATGATACCCAAATGATAGAATAGTGTACACAGCTTGCCTTCATGCAAGTCAAAGCTCAGAACCTGGGCGCTGTAGATATATTGTAACAATACTCACTGTTTGGACACGTATTCGTGAACGGGAAAACTGGCCCGGATGCAAACTGCGAGAAGACGCATGCCGTAAGCATGCTGAAGAAGGAAATGCCCTGTTTATTCATTGTACAAGTTACATCGGCCCCAACACTGCAGCATGTCTAGCCGCTGATCCAGATCGTCTACCGTAGCTCCACCGGCAACCTCCCTTATCGTACCTCCACCAGCACGCCCCGCGTCTTCAGCTTAGGACAGGTCGCTCGTGACGTTTGTAAACTCGCCCTTCTCCAGCTTCGTCTTCCAGAAGATGGGGTTCGTGTCGCTGAAGCCGTGCTTGACCCAGCCCTCCTCCTTGACGTGGTACAGGTTGATGAAGCCACCCGAGTAGGCGTCTCGGTGCGTGGCGGCCAGGATGCTGCGTCGGCCCAGCTCCAGAGCGTCCTCAACACTCAAGTCGTAGTTGTACTCGGCGTCGAGCACGCCGTACGCAAATGTCTGACCGCTGCCCACGCAGAACAGGTTGCCGGCCAGGCGCGTGCCGTCGCTGTCGACGTAGTACAGGGCGGGGCCCTCCTCCTTGGTCACGCCGGCACACATGGTGCCCATGCTGAGGCCCATGCCCTTGTAGGAGTAGACCAAGTTGGCGAGGATCTTGCTGGCGGCGGCGACGCTGATGCGGCGCTTGTGACGCAGCTCGTGCAGGCGGCACTGCATGCCTAGCCACGCAAGCCAGTACTGGCAATCGGCGGCGCCACCGGCCATGGTTCCGAGCAGAACACTGTTGATCTCGATGACCTTCTTGACCGTCTGCGAAGCGATCCAGTTGCCCGCTGTGGCTCGCGAATCCGTGGCCACGATGATGCCACCCTGGAAGCGAAAAGCCAGCGTCGTGGTGCCGTGAGCGATCTTGATGGGGCAGTCGGGGTTTGAGCGGTCGTCGGTCGCGGCGCGGAGCCAGGAAGAGGGCTGTCGAGCACCCGTGTCAGTCGAGCGATTCGTGCGTCTGTCTGGGCACGATGTCTTCTCATTGAGCAGAGCGTGAGGTACTGACCTGGGCAATCGGAGGCATGGCAAAGTTGCCCGCGAGGCTCGACGTCGGGTTCATCAGGTCCAGCGATTCATCCTCGAAGGACTCATTCTGCTCGTGCGCCGGCCGGCTGTATCTCGCCACGAGAGTGTCCATGTTGCACAGGAGGGGGAGTGTGGTGTTGTCGGAAGGCTCCGCAAGCCAGAGGAGAAGCTTCGCTGAAGCCTACCTGCCGTCCCCGGAGAACCGTAGGGTTGAGGAAGGGGATGGGCGATGAGTTGATGCAGAAGAGACTGCGTTCGAAGTTCAAGATGGAGAAGTGGTGGTGCAATAGCTCTCGTCGATGTGGTGAGCTTCCCGTTGCTGGCGTTGACGTTGGCAGAAGGCAGGCAGCTCCGGGCGCGTCACCAGCAGTGCAGCAAAGCTCCCGGCTGCGAGGCTGCAAGCTGATGAGGTAAGGCAATCAGGCACGGCGCACTCGTAGGAGGAGGAGGTACGTACCTCCAGCTGGCGTCCTGGACCCACCCCCTTGCTGCCTCGTCACCTGACGAGCTCATGCGCTCGAAGACTACGAGTATAGTCACAGACTCAGCAGAATGGGTTCCTAACAAGAACGTCAAGTCAAAGGAACAAGGGAAACAATAATCAACAAGGATATCGAAAGCTAACAAGACGACCGAATTTTCCTCCTGCTCCCATCCCCGCCACCCGTCTTCATTGTCCCGGCGCTGCATCTGTGTCCTTGCCATCCGTCCCAGACGAGGCATTGAAAACCAAGGAAAACAATACTTAGGCACGAGGAAAAGGAAGCAAAAAAAGGAGACTACATCAAGGCAGCGCCAAAAGAGCTGGTCGCGACGGCGCTTGCAATATCCAATATGTTGTTGGAAGAGCCATGCCCCTCTGTGACCACTCCTTTTCCCTCTGACGCTTTGGGCTTCGTATCCTCTCACCCAAAAACAGCAGTTCCAATCTAAGCATTTGGCGTCGGCTCCCTGCTGTTGCGTCCTCCTTCCCGCTTGCTCAGGAAGCTGCGCCGCAGGTGTGATCTTGGCGAGTCTGGTGCGCTGGACTCTGCTGGCTGGAAGTGGCTCTTGATGGTCACGGTGCCATCGCCGACTGTCAACTCCTTAGGCGCCGCGGCCCCTGACTCGTCCACGAAGTAGACGTGCTCACCAAGGTCATCGTGGCGCAACAAATGGTCGCCCTTGACCTCGATTTTGAACTGTGCATCCGAAGTGCACCGTGTCGTGAACGTCTCGTTGAAGCTCCACTGCGAGCTCGACGACTTGAAATGCTTGGTCTTACCGACGGCTTTTTCCTTTGGTGACATCTGAGAGACCGTGACGTAGAGGTCAGTCGACGCCGGGTAACCTGATGCACCAACCACCGTAAACGTCGCAGTACCAACTGGGCCACCCGGCACGGTGCTGTGTGTCGAAGCCGCGGTACTCTTAGTTCGGCTGTGACCGGGAGAGTCGTTCACAGGCGCAGCTGGCTGCTCTATCGATGGAACAGCCGCCCCCTCGGACAGACCCGTCGACCGTCGGAGCCCACCACCGACCGGAGCTTCGCTGCCATTGCTCGTGACGGCGGGTACATCTACGCCGTCAGGCAGCGAGCCGTTGGCATCCTTGGCTTCCTTCTTGCCGCTGAGAATGCCACGCCGCAGGAATGAAGCTCCTCGGCCAACACCATGTCCGACTGCCCCGGCCACGGCGGCACCGCCCTTGATGGGGGCTCCCGCAACGCCAGTCACCACTTTGCCGGGAGCGGCAAACGTCCCCGAGAAAGTCGATGAGCCTTGCATGGTCCGCGTGACGTAGTCTGGTCGGAACAGCATTCGAAGCCGTATGCTGCCCGACTTACCATCCAGAATGTAGCGTGACTCGGACGCCTTAAAGGGGTCGAGCGACTCCAAGTTGATCGTAGCAGCCCCCAGGAAGTCGGGCTTGTCGGCGAAGTCGTAGTCGAAGACGTTGACGATGAATTGGGCCCCTGTTCGCGACGGCACATTGACCTCGAAGAACTCATTCCAAGCAGGTGAGAGCGTCTTCTTCTGCACCTTCGTCTTGTACACCTCGTGGCCGTTGAGCTCGAACTTGCAGTACGGGTCGCTCTTCCCATTCCTGTCGGCAGCTGGCAGATCTGTGGCATCCAAGACGTCTACTCGGAGCTTGCCCATGTTGTTGATGCTCTCACTCGGATCTAGGTCCATCTTGATGGGGAGATACTTCAGGCTGACCTTTACCCAGCCGCCCTTGCCGTCTTCACCTCTCAGCTTCAGAGTCGTAGGGTTGTTCTATGGATCACAGTCAGTACGTCACGCAGTCAACAAACACGACCCCCTAACTTGACGTACCAGACATTGCTTCAGCGTCTCCAGAGTATTGCCCGTCAGCTGTGCGAGGGTGTGATCCTTGTCGTCGCCCTTCTTCCGTGCCTTGAGCGTCAGTCGAGACACGTCTAATTCGCGAATCACACAGTCGCCAATCTCGTCAATCTTTGCCGATCTCGTCGCTGTGGTCGACGAGACATAGGATGCGTAAGCCATGTCGTCAACGAAGACTTCCAGGCGGCTATGGCCTTCAGGCATCTCCGCCTCCAAAAGTCGGAAGATGAGCAATCCACTATCGTACTTGAGCAGCTCTTCGGGGCTGAGGCGGATCTTTGGCGGTTTGTGGCTTTCGACAGACGGTCTCCCAGAGGTTGACGACGAGCTCTTCCTCGGCTGCTCCTCGCCATTCTTGAGGTTGGCCTTGAACTTGCCGGCCTGTGCGGAACGGTCGACGGAAGTTCTGGGCTGCTCAGTGCTCTTTTTAATTCCGTCCGCCTTCACTTCCTCCGTCGTTTTCTCCTTCCCTTCACCAGCTTCTTCTTCCTCCTTCTCCTCCTCCTCTTCCGGATCTGCGATGTTGAGACAAGGATAGAACGAGGCGGTGTAAGTTAGAGTTCCTTTGGCGATGCCCTTGCCGTGTAAGCGTAGACCTTCCTCCCTGACCTGCTTTTTGTCGTTGACGAGATACTCGCCGGTGTCGCCCTGATGCACGTAATCGCCGGCGAACACCTCTACCAAGCCAAGGCTTCGATCCTTGCCCATCGTTTCGGCATCCATAACCTCAAGGCTAAGCCTGTCTCGAGGGGACTGGACGGGAACGTAGAGCACCTCGTCCCACTCTGGATTCAAGTCATTCTTGAAAGTGACCGTTCGAGCCTTATCGATTCCAGAATGGAGCACTCGAACATACGGGTCCGATTTCCCGAAGGATTCGAAGTTGCGCAGGTCGGTTGCCTTCTTGAAGTGGAAGCGCATGACGCCAATGGGCGTAACGTAGCCTCCCGTCCCAGCCACGCCAGAGATGGCGACAGGCCTCCACTGCGCCATCATCTTGACACGACCGGTTTGAGCTCCAGACAGCTGGTACCATTCTTTGCCCTGCTCCATGCAGTCCAGCATCTCATCAAGCTTGATTTGATACTTGCCGAGAACTTGGTCCCCCGAGAGGTCTCGCTCATCCTTGATGGTGACACCCAGCTTGGCCTTCTTACGATCGGTGATGAGGATCTCCTTTGATCCGTTTTCCCAGATGGGGTTGTTCGTGCGTTTGAGCTTCTTCGTTTGGTGCACAGTTTTGCCGTTGAGGAACATGACCGCGTACGGATTGAGTAGGCCAACCAGACTCTTCGTGCCATCGAGATCTTTAGCTTGTTCCACGGTGAAACGCAAAATACCCTGATTCGACGGCGGCGCGGGTTCCAGTTTACCATCTGGGCCTTTCTCCGCCTCGAGGATCGGGAAGAAGCGGAGGTCGCAAGACACCACACCGCGGGCCTTTCCGTCAGCAATCACCTCGAGGCGTTCGTTCTCGTGGACATTGAGCTCTTCGAGATCTTCAAGGCGGTAAGATGCCACGCCCAGTTCCTTGTCATTTCGAAACTCATTCTTGTCGAATACCTGGATGTCCAGCGAGTCATTAAAAGATGTCACTATGAGGTAGTGCGTTTCGTTCCACCGTGGGTTGGCATTGTCCTCGATGGTCTTGGTTCTGGCGAGTTCTTGGCGTCTGCTGAAGCTGACGGACGCATAAGGGTCGACAGTTCCGGCAAAATTGTCGGTGTTCTTCAGACCCTGTGCTCCATGGAGAGTCAAGGCGAGCACACCAACGGCCTGGTCGACTGGAGTCCCGGCGAGCATCTTGGCAACCTCGATGGGGAAGACATTGGGTGCGTACATCATTGGCGCCAGGTTGCCATGTATCTGCTCCAGAATGAAGGTTTCCAGCCCAGGAATGAAGTTGATGTCAAATCCAAAGCTGTCGCCGCCAAGCGGTTTGCAGACATAGTCAATGGTCGGCCGTTCGAGGAAGCACATCTCAACCCTTTCGATATGTGGAAATGGAATTTGCAGCTTGATCTTGAGTCGCATGATGCCTGAGAAAGCCATGTCCTCGACGATGACGTCGAGACCCTTGCTGATCATGGCCTTGCCGATGCGAATTTCCAAGACAACTTTGGGGTTGATCTTGCTCTTGATTTGGCGAGATGTCATATCAGCCGTGTCATTTGGGGTGAAGCTGAACTTCCAGTCCATCATTACGATGTCGTCTTCCGATTTTGGGTACGTCTTGACGTGCTCCATCCGTGGGGGTTTTGAGCCGAGAGTAAATGTCTTGAGCTTCAAGCTATCGAGGAAGGCTGGTGTAGCCGAGCTGAGAACCTGGTCGACAGAGTTGATGATGGTCTGAGCGAGGACAGGCTGGTAGATGGGCCAGAACTTGAGCATGAAGGAGTTTATCCACTCCAACGATTCATTGTCGGTATCGAGCTTCTTGAGAGCCAACTCCCGGGTGATGTCGTCGCGAAAATTGCGTCGCACACGTCGCAGAGAGGTTCTGTAGTAGGTTGCGCAGATGGCCATGATGATGGCGACCCAACCAAGACCACCGCCGAGGACTGCGACGAGCCACGACGAAATGCAGCTGAAGATAACCAAGCCGACATTGTGATACCAGTCTACGCGTTTGTCAGGTTTATTTTTTCCCCGCGCGAGATCTCGCAGGTGCGCAACATACCTCCATAAAGAGTGTCTGGGAGCTTCCCCTCGACCCAAGTGGCGTGGTCCAGTAAGCTCTCCCCTTCCAACGCGCCGATGGGCGACCACCCAATTTTGGGAGCCCAGCCTGTACGAGAGTATGGGGGTTCCTTTGCCCCTGGATCAGCGCCGGCGGCTAGACGTTTGCCGTCCGCGTCTGTGGCAACGTCGAGCACGCCAGCTTTGCTCGGCTCGGGCAGATCCTCCACTGGCCCTGTGCCGTCGTCTTGATCGGTGATTATCGCGGCGCCCTTTGCGCGCCTGCTTTGCTGGAGCTCCGGGGGAACAGCCTGCATCGAGGTCTCGTCTTAGCAACTATTTCTCCTCGGCGAACGGGCGTCAAGGTATACTCACAGCTTGAGCCTGAGCTCGTTTCTGCTCCGGGGTGGCATCTGGGTCGAAGGAGAATGCTGGGATGCCGGCATTCTTGGACTGCTCGACGAGTTCCCTCTGAGCATCGTCGGCCGTGACCTCACTCTCAGGGTTCTCAGCAGCCTCAATGACCCCTTGGGCCTTGAGCTCGTGCGCCTCTTTAGCAGACATGTCGCCCGCAATGGCGATGGGCCTTCGGTCTTGCGCTCAGTCTTGGGGACCAACTTGCGAGGTTCGGCGGCGCAGAAAGCTTGCAGAGCTCTGTTGGTGCGTGGATAGAGGCTGTGCAATGGCGCGGTCCGCACGCGGTGTCGACGGTCGACGGTTTCGAGCTTCGAAGGCGCGCCGCGACAGCCGCGCAGCAAAGGCGAAGAGACAATCGCAGAAACAGCCGTGTGGATGGCTAATTGAGGGTTGGCAAGACAATGCAATGAAGGAGTTCTGGAAGATGATCCACGATAATCGTGGTTGGGCGAGCCACTAAGAGCTAGCTCAAATGACGCCGGCGGCGCGAGGGACGCTGGGGTCGAGGATAGACAGGATGGACGAGGAGGCGTCTGTCGACGGGCTGAGGATGGAGGGACGTGATGACGCTGGGCAGACAGTCCAACAACAAGACTTGAAGGAAACAGGACGGCCTGCAAGAGTGAAGGCAGGAACTATCCGGATGCACCTGTTGGCTTGGTGGGGGGTTGCACAAGGAGCGATCTGGGTGCGGCAGGCCCCAAATACCTGATGATTCAGCTCCCGTCGGCGTCCGTTGACGAGGAGCTGCTGCTGCTGCTGCTGCCCTGCCCTGCTGAATGACGACGTAATGGGCCCCGGCCGGCCGTGGTAGCGCACCGCAAACCGGGCCTGGTTGGCTGGGCTTGGCGCTGCCAGGCCGAGACGGGATCGTTTAGCTGTAGCCCCCCTGCGGGGGCCTCCAGCTCCCAGCTCCCAGCTTCACCCTCCCGTCCTGGCCAGACCGAGCTATGCCCACCCGATCGCTCGCTGCAGTGGAGCAGCCTTATTAGTTGGTCCCGCTGGCCATCCTTGCAAGCGTTCGGTGCGACTGAGCTGCAGATTACGTTCACTGACGTCCTCTTTTCACGCGCCGTCCAGGCATCGATAAGTATCCGCAGCAGCCAGAGGCAATTCACTCGTTGCTGCAAAAGTTGTCACGCCGTTGTATTGCCTGCTTAAGTGCGGCTTCCGAAAACATCGGTCGCGCGAAGAGGGGAGCTCTGGCTTGCCAATCGCTATAGCTGGCGCAAGTGCTGTGGAGAAGTACTAAGACTCTCATGGCGACACGCCGTCCTCGCCCAACCAACTGCCTTACACAACACATGCAGCAGAACGAAAGGAGCTTTGCTATTCTCTTAGCGGCCGACAGCTCTGGCTGATGTATCCCGTCGTCAAACAGGAAGATGCCAACAAGAGGTCTCGCTTGCGCTTTTGCAGCTCAATCCCTCTCGCGCCACACGGGCTATGTGTGCAGATCCTCATGCATTTCTGTACGCCTCGTTGCCCATCTCCCAGCCACCAGCGAGGCATCGTGGGCCGCAACCGGCAACCGAGTCTTGATCCACTCGCCATTGCCGAGCCCACCTTTGCCGCGGCGACTGAATCGTTATCGAGCGGCAAGGTCTAGCCATCCAGTCGTCACTTTTCCGGCAAGGCAAGACGATATTCACCGTCACCCCCGCCCTAGCGACGGTGCGAGATAATTTTGAAAATGATGATTATACGCCATGTAGGAGGAATAAGAGCTGCATGCCCAGTAGAGGTGTAAGCTTCGTCCCGTAACTGTAATGCAAGCCTTATGGCCTCCAACATGGAAAAAGAGTGACTCTGGTATCAATCATAGCTCGACCCTTCCGGCGTCGGCCCTCTACACTCTGCTCGAACGCCCGTGATTGCGTCCCGTGTCTTAACAACGGGCGAAAGAATGAAAAATCATATCATGCAGTGACGCCTGACAATTCCAAGAATGCCTGCCAATAATCGTTCCCTGGGAAACTTTACTTCAAACCCGCAGACAAACAATCAGCATGCCGATCGTAAACGCTAAAATCCAAATCCGTCGTGCTGGTGAACGGGGCAGCGACCCGGATGATTGACAAACCATGCAGAGATGCAGGAGCGATGGAAGCGGCAGAGACACTCCAGTCGTGCCATGGGCACGCTGACAGTGAATTCCTCGAGGCATATCGTACACTCGGCGTCATCGACGCAGTCCTTCTCAGTGGCAACATATGTGTACATGCCTGTCCGTCGCGCAACTGGCAGAGGAACAGTATCCTCGCTTCCGGTTCGTGGACTTCCGTACGTGCTGTGCGACTGGATGCACATGGTGATATGCGCTTCCCGATGAGCCTCGAAGTCTGAAAGCTCTCGAGATGGTAGCTCTCGATGACAAATTGGGCACTCGTCCTCTTCGGCAATTTGAGGTGGAGGTGGCAAAGCCCGGTGTCGTGACGAGGACGCGTGGTCTCCAAACGAGCTGTGACGATGTCGTCGGGAAGAGGGTGACGCGCTGGATGGCCCTACGGCAAGAAAACGGTTTAGAGGGGACTGGTATGTAGTACTGACCCGGCGCTGAGAGGCCGAGTCTCCCTCGGATCCAGATGCTTGCGGACCCTGATCACAAGAGTTAGCCATCAAATTGCGATTGACTTGCCTAGACCACCTTACCACAGTAATGCTTCTCGATCTAGGAGAATGGTACTGATAGACATTGCCGCTGCGGCTAGTTGTCAGAACCGCCCCGTACCTGTTGGTAGGGGGAACAACTCCATATGCACTGCCGACACTGTTCCTCATTCTCTGGTGAGAAGGGCGAGATGGCGCTCCTCCGGAAGAGCTTGGGCTCTGCGGAGGTGCCGTGTTGGGGTCTGGTACACAAGGGTTGCAAAGTCGTACCCTCTCGCCCCCGGAAGGCCCATTGACATCAAAGTAGCCTGTTCCCAGCCCGTCCAGAAGTAGGCTCGGGGGCATGGAGATGTCGGATCCTGGTGGCCGCACAATGTACTGATGAGGTATAATGATGCGGTGTGGTGAGCACGAGTTGCACACTACCCTCCCGCATTTCCTACTCAATATTAGCTGGGGTGGCAATGCAGATATTAGCTGACCTGCATGACAAACCTGCAATGATGCTTGCGCACGAAAAAGCTAAACTGCGCATGGCAGATGGGGCAGTACGTGACCTCTGCATCAGGCTGCCACCTGGGAAGCGCGAATCCCACAGAGCCGCCATCGTCGTTTTGTCCTTGTGGTTGGCGTGTGGCGCCTCCCTCTGAGGCCAGGTCCCCTTGGGGAACTGAGCGGCGGCGACTCCTGTGTGATGTTGATCCCCCCGAACTTTCGTTTGCAGTGTATTCTGGCAAGCCCGCAGACCCTGGTAGACTGGGACGATCGTGGACTGTGCCATATGTCTCCACAGTCTGTCGTCGCGTGTGTGCCGAGGAAGCTGGTGCAGTGAGGCCCTGCGAACCGGTGTCGCCACTTTGCGAGGTGGCACTGTTGCGTCTTCGTACCATAGAAGATGTGCGGATGGGCAGAATCAACGGCTCATGATGCTCATGATGCTCGCCCCCTGTCGCGATGCCAGCCTCAGGGGATCTTGAGGGAGCCGGCGACGATTCGACCGACTCATTCTGTTCCGTTTCTCGATGGGACTGTTCGCTCAACCTTCGCTCCATGCTCGGTTCATCAGCGCTGGTAATGGAGCCTCCAGAGGCGTCTCGGTCAGCGTGTCGAACCTCCGACGCCGCACCTGGACCACCTTCTGAAGTTGTTATCTCCGGAGGATCATCCACCGATGATCTCCTTTCGAGAACGTGGGATGGGCAGTCAAAGTAGCGGGAGCACTCTTGGTCGTGAAACTCGACAGTCCGCCACCGGCACAGAGCAAGACTGAACTGCAGAGAGTCTCCGCTAGAGTTTGATTCTGTAGATGCCGAGTCTGCGGAACCATCTGCGGCGCTCGGCTCGTCGATGGGCAAGAGCCTCGGGGGGCCTGAAGGGCTGGCCATGCTAGGACATCAGGAATCGAGTTCGTTGACACGCTTTCGTCAGGTCGCGACCGATGAAGAATGTCGCAGCAGCCACTTCGTTCGTTCGCGTTGCCGGGTTGTAACTGGATGGGGTTTGCAGGCAGCGGGCTTGGAGTCGAGTAAGGGACCTCTGGCGCCTCAGGTCTGAGCTGGGATCAGTTGCTGCATCAGAAACTCGCCCCAGCATAGCGGAGCAACGCCACGAGGATGACACGGCCACTTACGGTCCTTCACAGTCCAGTCATGTTTTGGGCCGCCTGCGGCAACAATGCTAAAAGCTGCTTTGGAAGCCTTTAAGGCGCAGCGTCGCCGGATGCTTTGAGGTAGCTGGGGAGACACGCGATCACCCTTGCGTCAAGATGCATGATCAACGGCCTTATCCGAGGAATCGCAGCTTATCGACCTGCGGTGGCGCAAACGTAGCTTGGATTAGTCACTTGGACAAATACAGTGCTAGCATCAGCCGACCAAGGGGGTGGGCCTACTCTCCTTGCTAGCGGCCCAGGGCACCTCGTCCTAAAGTACAAAAATACATGGCCAGATCAATTTCATTCATTGCCAAAGACAGGCTGCCAAAGGGGTTTCAGGCATTCATGCGCATTGACCAGCATAGTTCGTTTGTCGTACGCGTCCACTCCCTTGGTCGTTTCTCGTACTTGATCTTGACACGATCCGCAGCCCCGATTGGCGCCACCATATGCTGAAAGAAACTGGCTTGCTCAAAATGCTGAGCACTGGATGCTCACAGCTCAAATCATCTTATTCTCCAACCTCTCGATCATCGATCCAATGAAGAAAGGACACTACACGCCAGTTCCAGGTTCTGTGCCTGATCTTCTTACCCCAAAAGTACAATGGTATCCACAATATGAGCACGGCGGCGGATATTCCAGCCATGGCTCCATAGGCGTCCTGATAACCACTTTTGTTGATCCAAGGGTTCGTGTAGAATGACAGCAAAAAGCCAAATAGGGCTGTACACGTGTCAGTTGTATGGCAAGAACTGTTGAGCAGGGGAAGCAAACGGGTTGCTCACATTTGAAACCCATCACTGCCAAGGTGATCTCGCCAGCAACAGGTCGATAGGCGTCGATGACATACACGAGGCAGATGTTGGTCGCTTGTGTGATGGAAAAATTCACTAGGGCTCCTATAAGCACTCCGGGCTCCCAGGCGGGCTCGAAACACACTTACAGAGGCCAAGTCCAATGGTCGGGCATATCCAGTGGAGTTTGTGCTCGATGCCGATGCCATAGAGAACAAGCGCCAACGGAGAGGTGATGCAGGAAAGCGATATCGCTGGCAGCCGCATCTCAGGTTCGCGGATGCCACCGTTCCGCTTCGTTAAGTAGTCGGCGACCTTGTCCCCAAGCTGCCCTCCCGCAGGGATGCCAAGCAGCGATCCGATGACGGCCGAGAAGAAGCAAAGCCCGATCTGGTAAGGCTGAAACTTGTAAGCCTGCTGGAACGCTGGATCCACGTTGGAAGTTACGGCCACGAGAAATCCAATGGTGGCGGCTTGCACAAGTGCCGCCCAGAGGACAGGCGGGAGAAAGATTAGGCCAAAGGGTCGAATCATCATCTTCAGCAAGCTTTCGCCCGTCAGACTCTTCGTGAGGATTTTGAGAGATTGGAAATAGCTGTGTCTCTTGGCTGGCGGCGTTGCGGTCCGCTCAACGTCTGAAATAGATGAGCCATGGCGTCCCAAGTCTTCGGCTGACACACGAGCTCCCTCCCCAAAGATTTTCTCGCGGGGATATGCAGTCTCTGGGAAGGTAAACACGGCCAAGAGGAGGACAAAACCAACCAAGGCACTGCCGACCTCGTATATGGTTCCCCAAGGATGGTCGATGGTGATGAGGCCTGAGATAATCAGGCCGGCAGCGACGCCAATGGAGAGAAAGCAGGTGTAGGCGGACATGATGGTCCCTCTCTCGTGCAGGAAGAACAAATCTGCAATTGAGATAGGGGCAATGGTCTCCGCGGCCCCGGCTCCAAAACCCATGAGGATGCGAGCTACCAGGAATCCGCCATAAGACCTGTCGAAGATGAGCCACAGCGAGGTCACGAAGTAAATAAAGTAGCTGAGGATGTAAACGGGCCGGCGACCCCATTTATTCGCCATGGGAACCCAGACGAGATTCCCCGTGCCCTGGAGAAGGGCTGTGGTGGTGAAGAAATAGGCGACCTTGGGGATGGCAAACGTCATGAGGGTGTTGTTGGCCACGGATTCCGGGAAGAAATCCATGGCCGTCTGGACGATGGCGATGGTTGGCCCTGCGGCAAGGAAGTTGCACATGGCCATGGCAGTGCAGAGCACCGTGGCAATGTAGTATTTCTGCCATTTCGGCCTAGACGCGTCTCGTTAGCATCGGTGTGAAACGCGGGCAAGATGGGAGGTAGGCCTGTACCAGTTCAAAGGATCGTTGGGATCAGAAGTCGGCGTGGGCACCAAGATGAGGGCTTTGGTATCGTGGTGCATGAGCCGCACGTTGCCCAAGGTCCTCTTGCGCAGCTTCTCTTGCCCATGGTGCTCGGCGTTGGGGTCCAACGGCGCTGCGACGGTCGCGGCCTCCTTGGACATGGTGGCGGAGAAGGGATTCGCCTACCAAGAGGCGGCCTCGGATGAAGGTTTACACGTCGCGTTGACTTCACCCAACAACGCAGGGTCTCTGGAATCACATGGTATCTTATATGTGTGTCAGACAAAGCTCGCACGAGGGTAAATGTGGAAAGAGGGTTCTCGCAGCGGGCTTACGGACTACAGATGTACTCAATAGGGTGGCGTCGCTCTGTCTCATTGGGGTGCTGTCCCAACTCTCCGCAAGGGAAGGGCTTGTACGGAGTGCTGATCCACAGCACCCTCTTCTCGTACGAGTGCCGCAAATTGCCCTGTTTCGTCCCTGAACCCTTGAAGGTTAGGAACGGCAGCGGGCCAGGGAACAAGGGCCGTGAGCGCCCGGCTGAGACGAGTGCCAGGGTTCCAACCTCGGCGGAGAGTCGGCCGTGATGATCCCGACAAGCCTACGAGTACGCTATCACCAGGCGGGGCCAAAACAGCCGCCACGGCAGTTGCCAGAGATGGGAACGGAGGATGCCACAGCGCGGCGCCCTCGTGTCCCGCGAAAGTGACAGGTTCGTTATAGACTACTTCTGCAGGGTCGTGCAGATGGGCCCAGGTCGGATGACTTTCTCCGTCGATGGATTACTGTGCATTTACTCTTTACCGAGTGGGTGGCAGAGCCAGACTAAGCGCGACAATAAGGTTGGCTCGGGGCGAGCCCACCCTGCGACGGGCGCGCATGTGTTTGGCTGGATGCCCGGTTTCCATTTTCAGCCCCCATGCATGCCTGGGGGCTCGATCCACGGATGTCTTTGCGTGACGGACGGCCGGTGCTCGTGCTGCAGGCTCAGGCCTAGACATGGAGGGCGCCAGGCGCGCCCACGGATCGGGCACAGACGTCGCATCCCCAACTGCCGGCGACGCGTGGAGTCGATTGGATCGGTGCTGTGTGCATGCTCGCCCATCTGCCGCAGCTGGAGCGGGCCCGTCGCGGGCGCCAGTCGCGGATGCGATGGCGTCAAGCGTCCCCCAGGGCTGGGTGAAAGCTGGGCTGGCTGGGCTGCGGGCCGTTCATGGATCCACAAGGCCCTGTCAGTCCGCCCCTCTCCACCGGCCTCCACCACGTTTGGTTCTCCCGTTCGAGTTGGTGTGCTGCTGAATACGGAGACTGGAGAGTCCGAGACAGAGGCAGAGGCCCGTCCGCTTCCCAAGTCGAGGCAACGACGTGGCAGCCCTGCTTGGCGGACGCTCTGGATAAGGCAAGCCAAGGTGGTTAACGTTACTCGTATATCTTACCTTTCCTTAGCCCACCCATGCTCGTGGCACACACACACGCACACACACACGGCAGACTGAGGTGACATCTGGGTCACGAATGCCTCCATTGGGGCCCCATCCGTGGCGATTCCCGGTGGCCGCAGCCGATATGGTCCAGCGCATCGGTTCGTTGGTTTTTTTGCATCCGCCCCTCGAGGACGTACTCGTACGAGTGCGTGGACCCGTTGCGCGTCTCGTGCCGTCGTCCTCCCTCCTGCCGTCCTTGTCCCTTGTGCGACGCAAACCGCAGTACCGTGCCGATCAATTCCATCTTCCTACGCGATATCCTGGGCGCCCTGGTCCCGACTGCCCCCGGAGGCGCGCGGCTGGATCTGCGACGGGCTTGCTGTCCAGGTATGTCCACGAGCTCTCTGCTCCCTTGACGAGCCCGCGTGGCTCTCACCCTCCTACTGCTCCTCCACCGCCCTGCGTCCTCCCTCCGTGTCCGAGTAGGCCTCGTCATGGTCGGGCCGTCTCTGTCACACGTCCTCGACCCTCCGCGGCCGGCTGCGCATGCCACCGGGCTCGACGCAACCCCAGAGTTCGCTCACCATCAGGCCATCTCCGTCGCCGTCCCTGTCCCCGGCTCCGGCCCCGCCATCGCATCCAGTGAAGCCGGCCCGGCCCCTGCTTCAAGCTTGTCTGCTCCTCAGCCGGACCGTGCCTCGGCGTCGGCCGCGAAGAGCCATGCCGGCAACAACCTCTACGCATGCCGCGACTGCGGCCGCTCCTACTCTCGCCCCGAACACCTCGTGAGACACGTCCAGACGCACACGCTGGGACGCCGCTTCGTCTGCGAGATATGCCAAAAGTCGTTTGCGCGGAAGGACCTCCTGCGAAGGCATGTGGCCAACCATGAAAACGACACCCCTCAGAAGCGCCGCCGGACGGCAGCATCGCCCGGTGCTGGGCGAGTCACCCAGGCCTGCCGTCCGTGTGCCGTTGCCCGAGTCAAGTGTGATGAATCCAAGCCATGCCGCCGTTGTGTCAACCGGAAACTCTCCTGCGTCGCGTCCGAGGCGGGTTCGGCGGCGGCCATGCACTTGGTCCACCTCTCTGCGAATGCGCACACTTCCAACGAGCCAACTCCGTATTCAAATCTCGCTCCTGGATCCGGAGACTCTCTCGACTCTACTTCGCCCCCGACTTCTTACAGCCAAGCGCGATCTGCCCCCAATGGCTCTCTCTCGTCGGGCCAAGATGCGGCCACCACGAAGAGCACCCCCTTGTCGCAATCGGCGTCTTGTAAGCCTGAGGATAGCCATCTTCCAACGCCGGACACAGCTACGGACCAAGGTACGACCTGCTCCAGACACCACCTTCACAAATAGCGTGTGGACTGACCCGATGTAGCTATTGTTGATGCCTTCCCGCAGTCCTATGGAGCCCCGAGCTCCGTTCCCAACGCCATCATAGACATGAATCGGACGCCATTCTTCGACTTTCTGCGAGACGTCCTGTACGAACAACCTTACAACGAAGCGAGGTTGCCCGAATCTCAAGGCCTCGGTGTGCTAGACTTCTGCGACAATGCCAACCTGGAGCTGACTGACATGGACTTTGGCCTTTTGGACATCTGGAACTTGGACGGCATGGCGGAGTGCACGCTGCCGGTACAGGAGATTTCCACTCAGTCGGCCAACTCGGCCGAGATGTCCCAGATGCGGCAAAGTCTGGTTCAGGCTTGGACCGAGTCTCCATGGCGTTGGGACCCCAAGAGCCATGACTCCGCATACAAGGAGCAAGGCTTCCTCCCCATCTCTGCCGACGACACCTCCAGTGCGCAATTCCAGGAGAGCCACAAGCGTCTCGATAGAGTAGTGGCAGAGAAACTGGAGCAGTCTGCCAGGGACCGGATTTTGGCCATTGTCCTCTCTACCTGTCGCCAAAATGTCACGACGAATCGCGTAGTGGCGTCGTTTCCGACTGTCGAAGTGATGGACACCTTGGTACACATTTTCCTCACCGCCCAGGCTTGCCAGGTAGATGAATGGATTCATTTCCCGACCTTCAAACTGAATGAGCAGTGGCCCGAATGGCTAGCAATGGCCGCAGCCATGGGAGGCGGGCTTACGCCGGTTCCCACGCTCCGAAAGTTCGGGTTCGCCCTGCAGGAAGCCGTCCGTGAGTGGCTTGTTGACCTGAGCTTTACCTGGCGTCCTGCTTACGTTTGACTTGATAGGAATTACAATACCTGAACGGGTATGCCCTGTGTCGGAGCCCCAAAGCCGGGCACGCAGCTGACTCTGTAACAGTTCGAAGAGAACAATACCGCCATCCAGAGACTCGGTCTTGTGCAATCTCTTATTCTGGTCCAAGACCTTGGTCTGTGGTGCGGCAATCGTCGGAAAATGGAGATTGCCGAGTGCCACCTCGTTATCCCGGTTACGGTAAGGGAGAACCTCCCACGCCGCTTAGACCCGAGCTCATTTTCTGTAGATGATGCGTTATCGCGGCAAGTTCCAGCGATCAAAATACCCAGTCATCACGATTGCTCCATCAGACGAGGGAGAGGTTCTTGAACAGAAGTGGAGGTCATGGGTGGAGAGGGAGCAATGGAAACGGTTCGTCCTATGCCGTCGTTTTCGGCAACCCAAGCTTACGGGAACGAATTTAGGCTTGTATTTCACTGTTACGTCCGGGAAGCGCAGATATCCATGACGACCCTGACAAACCCGTGCCTGGCATACTCTGAGCTGACGCTCCCGCTCCCGGAGTCGAGGGAGCTCTGGTTTGCGCAGAATGCAGTCGAGTGGAAGAATCGATACCTGTCAAGGAACGCCGGGCATAGCAAGAGACCGCCCTCGGTTGGCGATCTGTTCCACGACGTTCACCTTCTCATGCAAAACCACATGCGCCTGGACGTGCAGTACTCCATATCCATCTTCTTGCATGGATTTTGGGCACTCGTGCTGGAGTACCGACAGCTCAGCTCGGTCCATCGAACCCGCTCCTACGCCAACAGCCTGGGTGGAAACCCCATATCGCTGCTGAGTTCCCGCCATCAGGAGCTCGTCAAGGACCTCCAGAGCTTTCAGCTCATCGCGTCGGGATGGCAAGACATGTCTGCACGGGAGCACTTGCTTCTCAACCTGCTCATGATGAATCTTCACGTCTCTCTCGACGACATGCAGCTCTTCTCCGGCAAGGAAGGCGAGGATCAGGCCCGCCGGATATACCCTGTCCTGCAGCAGTGGGCAACGAGCTCAGAATCCCGATCCGCGGTGTGGTGTGCGGCGCAGATCCTGCGATACGCCCGGTTCTTCCCATCGGACCATCTCAAGGACTTTTACGTGGTCGCTGTCCACCACGCGGCGCTCACGTTGTGGACGTACGGCGTCGTGGTGCGTGCGAACAGGCGACAACCCATCCCGACACAGTACGGCGCAGAGCCTGTTTACCTGGACGGGGCAGACTCGATTGCGATTCAAAGATTCATCGGCTTCGACCAGGGGCAGCCGGTCATCAAGGGCACGCCGGGTCGGGGAGGCCTACCGGACGCGTCGCTGCATGATCCACGGGCGTGCATGGAGATTGCCCAGGACATCCTGCGCTCCAATTGCTCGCGCGGGCTGGAAACGCCGCCTCTTGTTGAGAATTTGTGCCAGATCATCAGGCAGTTGGGGAATGCGGCGTGGGCGGTAGGGCTGGGGTGATGTGGAGGAGATGAATACAAGCCGAGGCCGCATCCAATCCCATCGGGCTAAGAGCTCGAAAGATGAAGGGGGCATGTGTTTGGGATAGCGTCGCAACGCCTATTGCCGGCGACTTGACCACGGCTCTGGAGAGCGCGCGACCAAGCTGACCCTATAGGGATCCGTATATAGTGTATACTGGGTTCGCTGTGTCATATGTAGAACAACCGTCGAGCACCCGATAGATGATAGCCACGAGCTAAAAAGACATATTGGCAGTCCCGGAGAAACCTGTTATATCAGACGTTGTAAGACCGTGGGTGTTTCCAAGGCTTTGGTTTGGCCAGCTGGGCGAGCTGAGGGAGCTGACAGGGCGCAGCGCCCCACTGTGACTGCGCCGAACCGCCCGCCGGCAACGACGGCGTACTGTGCCTAGGTAAGCTGCCTGGCCTCCTCCGACTTGATCCTTACACCGAGCCCCCTTCAACGCAAGCCACGTAGTCTAGTCCTGCTTTTACCTCAGTCCTTCACTCGCCTCTCCCGTCCCCCGCGTAGCTCTCCCAGTGCTGCCACGTGGTTGGGGCTCGCGATGGACTTCGCAGCCAGCTCCGTGCGGTGGCCGTCGGCAACGGTGCTCATCACCACCACGGCCGTCGCGACGGCCTCGCTGCTGGTGCTCGCGCGGGCGACGCTCTGGCCTCGCCGCGGAAAGGTGCTGCGCGGGCCGCTGCGGACGGTCCTTGCGCAGAGGTCGCCCGCCGAGGTCGGTGCCCTGGTGTATCAGCCGGATGAGTTTCCAGGCGCGCGAGATGTGGCCACGCCGGTGCGTTCGTGATGCCGAATTCGTCTCCCGAAACAAGAGGAGCTGACATGCTGGCAGTACGGCTCGGTGCGTGTGTACGAGTTCGGGCCCGAAGATGGCGAAAAGGTGCTGTTCGTGCACGGCATCAGCACCTCGTGCATCACCCTCAAGCGCATCGCGCACGCCCTCGTGGATCGCGGCTGCCGCGTAATGCTCTACGTGCGTGCTCACTGCCTCGCCTCCTCCTTTAACGAGCCCGGCGGCTGATTCCTTGTAGGACCTCTTTGGCCGCGGCTTCTCAGACGGCGTCGGCGACCTCCCCCACGACGCACGCCTCTACTCGTCGCAAATGCTTTGCGTCTTGGCCTCCAGCCCTCTCCCCTGGACGGGCAACAACGCCATACGCCTCGTCGGCTACTCGCTCGGCGGTGGCATCGCCGTTCACTTTGCCAACGCGTTCCCGCACCTCGTCTCCTCGCTCGTGCTGCTCGCGCCTGCCGGGCTCATCCGCGCCGAGAGCTTCGGCGCCGTGACCAGCTTCGTCTTCTCGTCGGGCATCATCCCTGAGCGCATCCTTGCGCGCATCACCAGTCGCCGCCTGCAGAGGCCCATCGCTGCCGCCACCCGGCCGCGCAACTCTCCCGCGGCTGTTGTCGCCGCGGCTGCCTCCGAGGCCACGGATGTGCGCGTCGACGCCGACAAGCCCACGCCGCTAGAGGACCGCGTGCTCGAGTACGTGCGCTGGATGGTCATCAACCACGAGGGCTTCGTCCCGGCCTTCATGTCGTGCATCCGCTTCGCGCCCTTGACGGACCAGCACGAGAGCTGGCGCCAACTGGCCAAGCGCCGGCCCGGCACCACCGCCGTGCTGCTTGCCGAGACAGACGAGATCATCGACGCCGAGACGTACGCGCGCGAGGGCCTGCCCCTGGCTGGGGGCGAGACCAACGTCGTGTGGAAGGTCCTCCCGGGGAGCCACGACTTTGTCATGACGCACGTTGAGCCCATTATGGACGAGCTGGACCAGCTCTGGGGCATGAAGAAGCGTTAGACTATCCTGTGCGCATAGCTATGCTGACATTGAGCTGGAGATTTTCTGCCCTTTCTTCTTTGCTATTAATCGATGACAACCGATGGAGCCGGAGTTTGCCAAGCGCTTGCTTTTTTGTGCAATGATCAAGATAGAGTGTAGATGGTTTAAGATAGAGTGCATCAGACGCTACGCAATGTGGCCTAAACCGAAGCAGTGGAGAAAGCATGGCCCTGTGATATGCGAGTCCCGTACAGCTGTACATACCCTTCACCGATCCAGAGCTTGACTCTGGCACTGTTGCTCGAGGTTAGCACCTACAGATACAAGGAAGCGCACAATGTTGGGGACAAGGGAAAGCTCACCATCTGCCAGTACACGCCTCTCTGCTTCAACAGGTCGTTGTGGTTCCCCTTCTCCAGCAGCTTGCCCTCGCCGAGGACGAAGATGACGTCGGCGTTCTGCACCGTGGCGAGCCGATGCGCCACGACGAGCATGGTGCGGCCCTGGCCTGCGCGCTCGAATGCAGCCTGGACGAGACGCTCGCTCTCCGAGTCGAGCGAGCTGGTGGCCTCGTCGAGCAGCAGTATGTCCGGATCGCGGATGAGAGCCCGGGCGATTGCCACGCGCTGCTTCTGACCGCCGGAGAGAGTGACGCCCTTGGAACCGATGTTGGTGTTGTAGCCGTCGGGCAGCGAGACGATGAAATCGTGGATGGAGGCATCGCGGCAGGCCTGGTGCAGCTGATCGTCGGTGACGGAGGTGTCATCGACGCCGAGGAGGATGTTTTCTCGGAGGGTGCCTGGGTGAAGGTTAGCAGAGGGCGTTGGACTGTCTCCGTCGCCTGACAATGGAAGTCCTCACCTTGAAAGAGCGTGGCCTCTTGAGCAACGAGAGAGAGATGCTTTCGGTATGCGTAGAGGTTGATTTTGGCAATGTCCTTGCCGTTGCACAAGATGCGGCCCTTGTCGAGGTCGTAGAATCTGCATGCTGTTAACATCAACCCCCCTTGGACTTACGGTTTTTGGGAACCTAGGGGACCGACCTCTCGATGAGTGAGACGATGCTCGTTTTGCCACAGCCAGAGGCGCCGACGAGCGCCGCGAACTGCCCCTTTTCTACGGTGAGGCTGAGCCCCTGGAAAACGGGCACGTCTCGCGTTGGATACGTAAAGTGGATATTGTCCAGCTCGATGCTCATGCCGCCTCGTGCACCGGGAATCCCCTCTGTCTCTTCCGCGGCGTCACCGAGCCGCGACTCGCGCATGTCGAGGATGCGGTTCGACGCGGCCGTGACCTGCGCCGCGTTGGGCCCGAAGCTGAGCCCCTGGCCAGCCGCCTCGCCCGACTGGATCGTGGCCATGAAGCACACGAAGTAGTTGAGCGGCTGGTACTCGCCGCTGGCCAGCAGCCGGCCGCCATAGTAGAAGATGAGCGCCTGGCAGGCCATGGTGACGCTGTCAGAAAAGGCGAAGAGCAGGCTCACCCAGCGAGCCTTTTTGAAGGCCGTCACGACGTGGCCGCGGCACAGGAGGTCGAAGCGCTCGCATGTCGGGCCTTCGAGCGTCAGCGACGTCACGGTGCGGAACGCACCAATGGACTCGGAGGCAAACTTTGAGCTCTCGGCAAAGACCTCGTTGTTCATCTTGTCAAACTCGAGCTCGTACTTGAAGCGCCAGTAGGTCGTTGCGATGCTCACAGGCATGACGATGCACATGGCAACGAGTGCCAGCTTCCACCCAAACGCAAAGGCGATGGCGATGGAGCCCGAAAGGTTGAAAATGGCAATGTACACGCTGGCCATGTTGGCACCCATAAGCTCCTCGAGCTTCTGAGGGTCTCCCGACGCGCGCGCCGTCATGGTGCCCTGCGAGTGGTCCTCATCGTCAAAGAAGGACGTTTTCTGGTGTACGATGGCTTCGAAGTACTGCGCTTGATACTTGGCGCGGACCAAGGCCGCCATTTGTGTCGACACGAAGAAGCAACCAAAGTAGGAGAGCCCAGTGCCCGCGGCTAGAACCACCCACATAAGCGACCAGAACTGGCTCTCGTGCTGCATGTCCTGGCCCGCGAGCGCGAAGACGGTGACGATGTGCCCAAATAGCCACGCCTGCAGCGGAATCGCAGCCCCGGCGCACGCGCAGAAGAAGAGAGTCAGCGCCATCAGGTACCAGTACTGCTTCGACTCGTAGAAAAAGCGTCCGAAACTAGCGAAGATGTTGCGGTGTTTCTGCTTCGTCTCCGTCAGTACCGCCCCACTCTCGGACTTGGCGTGGCTCATCTGGCGCTCAAGTGACGACGATGACTTTTTGATTCTCTCGGCGTCGGTGTCGTGGTCATCGCCGGCGCCCCCCGGCCCTCCCAGGGAGAGCGCTTGGGCATTGACAAGAGCAGCGTAGATGCCATCCTCCCGTGCCATAAGGGTTTGATGCGTCCCCGACTCAACTACTTGCCCCTTTTTGAGCACGACGATGCGGTCGGCTTTCTTGATCGTGGATAGCCGGTGAGCAATGGTGATGGTAGTACGGTTCTGGGCGACCCTGTCGAGAGCGGCTTGGACGATGCGCTCACCACGGACGTCGATAGCACTCGTCGCCTCGTCAAGAATCAGAATCTTGGGCTTCCGCACAATGGAACGTGCAATGGCTATGCGCTGGCGCTGGCCACCTGACAGTTTCGCGCCGCTATCTCCCACGACTGTGTCGTACCCCTGAGATGGTATGTTAGCTTCATAACGAGAATATCATCACGCGGGGCAACATACAGCCGGCAGCTTGTCGATGAACTCATCTGCAAACGCTTCTTTGCATGCTCCTTTCACGAGCTCCCTCTTCTTCTCCTCCGACTCATGCTCCCATTCGGACCCCACGAGGCCGTTAGCCACATTCTTGTATATCGTGTCGTTGAACAAAAACGGCTCTTGCTGAACGAGTCCAATTTGCGATCGCCACCACTTGAGGTCGATTTCATCCAGAGAGTGGCCAGAGGTGGAAACGCTTCCGCTGAGCTTGATCGGAGGGCCAGTCTCCTCAGGCTCAGTCTCAGCAGGCTCATCAACTTGTTCGCCCTTCTTGCTTTCCTTCTTTTTCGGCTCAACAGCCGTGGCAATGGCGTACTGCTCTTTGAGAGTGTACCATCGCTCGATGAGACCAACAATGGTGCTCTTCCCGGATCCCGACGGGCCAACGATGGCTGTAATCTTGCCAGCCTCGATGCGAAGATCAAGGTCGTCCAGAATCTTGACGTGGGGTCGGCTCGGATACGCGAACGTCACCTTGTCGAAAACAATGTCGTCCGTGGATGATACCTCTGGAGCTTTGAGGTGGCCGTTATCGGGCTGCGGCGCATCGATGACGGTGAAGAATTGGCAGGCAGCGACAGTGGCCTTGCTGACGGCGAGCAAGGGCGTTGACGTGCGTTCGACAGAAAACACGACCATCATTACCGAGAACAGCACACTGGCACCGTTAGCAGACATGGACAAACACCTGAACCTTGCACTTACATTACAATAGTTCCAATGTTGTCCACACGACCCTCAATATATGACTTTGTTCCATACCAAAAGGCGAGGGCAAATGCAGCAAAAGCGCCGAAGAACTGCCACATGTCAGCACACATCGACTAGCGGACAGGGTGGCCAAGTGATGCTCACAATCAGTCCAAACTGGACAGCAACAAAGGGGCTCATGAGTTGTTGGTGCTTCTTGGTCTCTTCAACGAACATAGCATATTTGCGCGCGATGCGAGTCTCGGCACCGCAAGCCATGACCATGCGAATACTAGCCATGGTCTCGCTTGCGACAGCAGATGCCTTGGCCTCAGACTACAGACAACGCTGTCAGCCACCGACAGAGATATTGGAACGCAGGGTGCGATGGGCGCTCACCTGGGTAACCCGGCCATGAATCTTCACGATGAACGGCAGCAAGATGCTGACCGTGATTAAGATAAAAAGGATTGAAGACGACGTAACAAGCGTCAGCGACCAGTTGTAGACAAACGCAATGATAATAGCGGCCACAATGGTTGACGTATACTCGACAAAGACGCCTAACTTCTCCGAGATGCCCAGCTGGAGCGTGTTGCTGGTGGACGTGATGGTGGTGGTTGCGTAGCCCGGGGGCATCGAATCCAGAACGTGGATGCTCTGCCCAAAGAGTTGCCGCAGATAATGCAGCCGGATGGCGGATGAGAGCCGAATGCCAATCATGCGGAAACAAAGCTGGAACGATCAGCATCATCAGCATCAGCAACAGACGGCAAAAAGGAGGACACCCGGCATACTTTGTTGATGTAGTTGAGGCCGAGGCGGCCGAGGAAGAGGGCAAACATGTACAATCTGATCGCTTTTAGCATCTCATACGCAGAGTTAAGAGACACGTCCGCAGCTTACGATAGTCGGCTGAGGTTGCTTCGGAAATCGTCTCTCTGGGCCTCCGTCTGAGGCAATGTAGTGAAACTATCCACAAAATTGCCTGTATCATTGCTGTTTAGTCGTCACGTCAACTCTCCGAAATAGAGCCCCTCTTTCTTACCAAACACGACGTTCATCAAGGGCAGCGTGATGCCCGCGCCGATGGACGCCACCACGCCGGCCGCGTAGGCCAGAAAGTCCCATTTCGTCGCATAGCTAAACACACGCTGGCATCGCCGTCAGCGAACACGCGCGGTCCAGACGGGTTGGCGGTGGCAACCCACGAGGTAATCCTGGAACGTCGCTGTGCGTTCGGGACGAGCTTTGGCTTCTGTCAAGGGAGGGTCCGCGCCATTTTGACCAGCTTCCGAGGGCGCCTCCGTAGCAGCGGCCAGCTTCTGGCTCTCCGCCGACACGAGCGTTTCGGTCTTGGGGGCCTTGTCGTTGTCCGTCGCGCTCATGTCGGGACGTGTGGCAACCGGTCCATGAAGCCAACGAGAAGGGTCCAAGACGTCAGGACGAACGGAAGCATATAAGCCGCGAATGCAGAGCAAAGGCGCAGGCGCAAAGCACTCAAGTCGCCTATTGGAACATGACAATTGTCAAATACGACGACATTACAGGGGATGGCAGACGACGTCCAAGGAATGGAAGCGCTACGGGAATTACGAGCGGACTCTAAACAGCCCATCAGGAGGCCGCTGGCGCGCCGTTGAGTCCAGGCTTGGCCTAGTTCGCGGCTGCCTCTGGGGTCGACCGCAGCCTAAAACGACACTTGCTTATATTCGTGACTCAACACCATCCGCGTCAGCCACGGCCGGGACGAGCTCCATGGAGGATGATTTCTTCGTGACTCGCGACTTCGACTGGGATTCCTGACTTCACTCGGCCTTTCTTGATTCCACCCACGCACGTCTATTATCGGGCGCGACCCTTGGCTCAGCCCCTGAAGACTCGACGATGTGAGATGCTCCGGACTGCGACCGTTGCATTTCAATTGCCGTCGAACGCATATCTGTCCTCATCCGCTATCTCGGTCGACAAGCTGCTGTCGCGGCACTGCCAACGCGCCGGGCTACTTCAAGAGCCCGAGAGTGCGAGCCGCCCACACCTGACAGTGATGAGCAGTGAGGGGGCATTGAGGACACCTTGCATTGAGGCCTCAGGCCCGACACTCTAGACATCTCGATGACTGGCCGGCAGAACCTGGTCTCGGATGGCACGTCGTTGCTGAGGAGCATTTTTGTGCGCAGACATAGCGAGTGCGACGAATACGACAGCTCGGGCCATGTCGCCAGCCAGAGCTTGTTGATGAAGCGAAGTGGATAGATAAACTTAATCAAAGGTTTGGTGGACAGCAGCCCCAATGTTCTCAAACCTCCCGCGGCTGCGGGAAGGGTATTTCTACCTCCACCGTCATCTCTGTCGGTACTCCGCAGTGTGCCCGGCAGTGCTTAAAACAGGACCACAAACAGCGCAGTAGAACGTTCGGGAATGTTTTACGAGTAAGGGAGCTGTTGCCAAGGGACGAAATTCTGCCAACGCTTCTTCAACGCAAGTTCAAAGTTGCGTCGTGGTTTCTGCGGCGCTCATAGGCTGCCGGACTGTTGTATTCACAGGTTATACCTCGTGCAGCCTATTTCCTCTGAAGGGTTCAGTCTTTCCAGCCTGCCGTCACGATGCCCCCACTCGTAGGTTTGAGACACCTGCAGGAACGTGCAGTAGTAAGCCGAAAAGCAATATACAACTTACTCCGTGTAATCCGCAGAGTCGGTAAACTCGCGATAGAATGCTCTCGGCAGTGCCTACACCCGCGCCATTGATGGTCGCCGGCATAGGGGATCGGCGCTCCTCCGTGCTCCGCCGGCGGCACCCGGCCGGGTCAGCGGGTCCATCAACTCCCCGCCGAGGAGTCTCCCGCGCCTCTCGGGCCGCCGAGGCGATTTGACAGGCAAGAGTCTCCAAAACACCTCCTTTGCTCGATTTTCCAGGTGCTGAGAATCGCAAGAGTCCCTCAAGCACTGGCATCGCCATCAGCCCGTCTCCGCGAGCTGCCCTGATGGGCCTACAGAAACAGTGTCTCGTCCCGAGCAGGTGGAACTTGACTGAGGCTGCAAGACAGACTGAAAAATCCTCCGGTCTCAACGCCATGTCGATTGAGTCGACGGCCGCCCGAGGCGGCGGATTCTGGCCTTCATTTGCTGGCCCGCGTCCGAGCACATCTCGTCGAAGACTCGGCCCTTCTGCCAGCCCGCCCTGGCGCGATTGGACACGGCGAGCGATTCCCATCAGAGGAGCTGGTCCGGGACGACAAGCCCCAGGCTGCTGACCAGCACCGGCCGAGGGGATCTGAGAGCCGTGCTTGGCCGCAAGGGGCAAGGATTGTCGACAGCTCGGACGCCCTGGGTCTCGGCCGGGTCTGACGGGCCGCCACGATCACGACTCCCGCCCAGGTCCACGGTCCATGCTTCGACTTTAGGCTGATGCTCCGACTGCAGCAGAACTGAGGCCGAACATCATCTACCAGTCATCGTCATCCCTTGCCCTCCACCTGCCATCTTTTGTTGACGTGCTGATGGCCATCTCACACAATTATCGACAGGGTCCGGGCACCAGTCCGCAGCAGAGCTAACGCCGCACGTTTCAAATCACCGGCACGAGGCCCTCGTCATCAACTCTGGACTGAACTGCGCCAGGATGAACTAGTCCCTCCACGAGCCGCCCCAGATTAACATTAGCGGGATGGCGGGGAAGCCCGCAAGCCAGTATCAGCCGCCCGTGAAACGAACCTGTGGCGGTTTGGAGTCGCAGAGGTCGAGCGCGGCAGATGTCGCTCACAAAGACTTGACGGACGGACAAGGATGCAGCGGGCTGCAATTCATTTGAGGGCCGCCTCCTGCATCCATCTTGTACGAATGCCACAGGCATGGCGTCCGAGCCCCGATGGCATCGGGCAAGATGCATCAGACGCACACAAGACGCGCCTTGGAGATCGCACGGCCACAATTTCAACGCATGGCAGTTGGTGGTCGGCTGGGATGAACGATGCTCCCACCAGCAAACGTCGCGTCGGGCACTTGCCCAGGACAGCTTGCCCGGGCAAATAGCGTGTGCTCATGCCCGTCCGCTTGGCGTTTCGTTTCACCAGGACCAGGCCTGGGGGTCGTGCGCCGCAGCGAGGCGATCGTTCGTATCGCACGGCCCCTGGGCTTGGTCGGGCGGGCCGCTGGAGAGGAAGCGAAAAGTGAGCATACTTGTGGGCGGCCAAGGCTCGAGGGGGTGCACAGACGCAGCCTTCATCCATCCGTCCACAGCTTGTCGCTCTCGCTCTCGCCCGAGCGCAAAAGCTGAGCGTCACGATGGTCCCCCGTTTACAAACCATCAGTGTCGCTTCTGGCAAGCAATGGATGAGACTTCTGCGACAGCTCCCGGAGCAGCCGTTTCCTGCTCTACCCAGACGGCCAAGAGGTCCGGCCGGGTAAGAGGGTTCGCACCGGCCACACGGAACGTTTTCGTACCTGCAGTCGGATGGAGCAAAGGAGCGAGAGCCGCGCCCTTGGGAACCAGGGAGCGCAGCACGGCACAGCCCATGAATCTGACGGCTGTGGGCCCGCCCAGGACGGAAGGTTTTTTTTTCGCCTGTGCGCTGCCGTGCGCTGCTGTGCCTTTTCCTTGCTTTGCTTGGCCCTGGCTAGCCTTGCTTTTGCGTCGCCTGGTCGTGCTGTTGGTGCCAAAGTCGCGCGTCTTGTGCGTCGTGGCGACAAGTCTCGCCGCTCTTTGACCCGTCTCTCGCCGGCCGAGACATGAATGCTTTAAAGACTGACTCGTCCCGTTTGCCCGGTGCCAGCAGACCGAAGCTGAACGTGCCGTGCCCCGCCGCCTTGTCGTGCTGCTTGCTTGCTTGCATGCTTGCTTGTCTCACCCGTCCGCTTGCTAAAGTTGTCTTGCCTCTCTTACACGCCCGGCTCGAGAGTTTCCGTTTTCTCTTCCCGAACAAACAAATCCAGCCCACGCTCGTCGACGATTAATACGACTGCTTCCATCGAATACAGCATCTTCCCTGAGTTGATTCGTAGTCCAACCATCTCGCGGATATATCTTCGTACCTTCCAAAGTCGGAGCAATCGACGTTGGTCAGCCAGCCAAGCGATACCCACTCGTGCCTCCACCTCGCTTCGCAGTCACAGCACAAAGCCTCCGCCGAGAACGGAGAACCGCCTGGGTGTTCTCTTGATTTACTGCGGCTTCTTGCCTTCAGAGTCTGGCCCCCTGGGATATTCTGAGTGCCTCTCGTGACACAGTGTCACTGCACGCCGAAGTTGTACGACGCTTTCATACACTTTCATAGGGCATATCGAAGCCTGCCCCGAAGTATCACAGCCATCCGGAAGGCTGCCTCAGCTCTGAACTGGGCTGCGACAGTGAGAACATTGGACTAAATCCAATTCGCATTTCACCCGGAGCATCTCGACTTGGCTCCAGGTAGGATACCTGAGCCGTTCTAAAGACCTTCAAGATGATGGGCCTGATCCCGCTCGCCCTCAACTCCGAGTCTCCTTCTGAGAGACACAGCCTCCTTCCTCTCAAGGCTGATCACTCGCTGCGCCGTCTGAAATTAATGCAGTCCAAGTCCGTGCCGCCGAGGCGATCGTCACGACAGGCTTCACTCTCGCCGCTGTTCATACTGCCCAGCTCGCCTATCGAGTGGAAAACTACCTTGAGCGACATCAAGAGGGCGTATGTGAACAAAAAGTACCGTCAGTGCTCTGACCGCTGCAACGACGTCTTGAACAACGCAATCGATATGGTATGTATACGCTGTCGCCCAAGTTGTCCCGCCGACTTGCTAACGGGCTCCAAAGGACAAAGTCCAGCCAGCATACCTCATCTACTTGCGGTTTTATGCCGCCATGGCCTTGGAAGCGCAGGCTCGCGCTGCCCACACATCCTCCCCTCATCGCGCTGCCATGTTTGAGCAGGCGCAGGCTCACTATCGCATCGCCTCGGGCCTGGCGAAACAGGCCGACGAGCTCATGAGCCGCCCGGCCTGCCGCAACATCTCGCCCAGAAGCTTCCACTCCTGCACCGACTCTGATGTCTCGCAGTCAAGCCCTTCGTCGACGAGGGTGTCCTCGCCAGCACCCTCGCTAAGCTCCATTGAGGACCACGCCAAGCCTGGGGTTAAACCCAAGAAGCGCGTTTCCTTTCGAGACATCCCAATCACGGAGCCGATGATTCGGCCTGACTCCCCTACTCTGGGATTCGACGACTGGGTAGGCCGCTCATCTCCGGAGCCACTCTACCGAGGGTCGATTCTCAAGCTCGGGAACAAAACGCCCACACATGTTTATACCCCGATAGCCGCGACCCCAGAGCTCGTTCACGATGATGAGGAACCTGCAGACCCGTTTTTCCATGTCCGCTCTATACACCGCTACTGCACTGTTCTGTCTAGCATTAAACGCCAAATATCAACGCACTTGGCAAGCATCGATGTTGAGATTGCAGCGTGCCGCCGCCCAGCTCCAGCTACGCCTACCGACGACGAAGCCCGCGCGCGGGACATCAGTACTCGAATTGAACGGCTTCGGGCCGCTGGCTGGCAGCGTCCCCGGTTCGATGTCCGTCGCTATGAGAATCTGCGAGCGAACGCCTTGGCCGACCTGGTGTAGTCTTGTCATTGCAATTCTGTATGGCTACTCCTCCGGCTTACATTGTCGCCTTTCTCTTTTCCCTAAGCTATGCGGAATGATAACGTCAACACGATCACATGCGAGCAGAAACCCTATTTTATAAAGGTTTGCTCAAAGAAGACATGTTGGCACCATGGAGGCAATGTTTTGTGAAACGACCAGTCACGGATGAATGATAGACATGATGCTAGATAGATGCTTCTATCGATGGAAATGTATGACTCGATATTGAATTGGTGCTCACGCTATCATACGTGTCCACGAAGCCTCTTTTAATTGAAAGAATCACCCAACTATGCGTTGATCCTCACCCTACCAGTCCGTGTCCATGGGTATCACTACACGCATGTCGATATCGTGCGGCCCCCGAGGTTAATCTGAAAAACAGCGCCGCTGCGAGTGTGATATCCAGATATACTTCATCGCCTGTAGGATCCAAACACTGAGAGTTGACGGCACGAAAGCCGTGAAGATTAAGGGGGGGAGGTCCCAGCAGCAACAGGGGCCCCCAAAGCCAGCCCTCGATGGCAGCACCAACTTCCAGCCGACAAATTCGGAACCATGCTGGAAAATTTAGACGATCAAATAGAATCCAATCATGGCGCCGAGCCGTTGAAACTGCGACTGCGCCGCCTGGCCTCCGCTTCCAACTCCTTGTCCACCTCCAAGGCCTCTTGTTTCTGCTTCTCATCCTTCACCTTTGCGAGCACAACTTGCACGAAGGCCCCGGATTTGACCGTGTCCTTGAGAGAAGCGGGCTTCGAACCAGTGGAGCCCTGTGGTAGACAATCCGCCGAGGTTCCTGGGACAACGGCCTGCTCTGCGTCTGTCATGTCGTTGTCCTCGTCCGATCCCGCATCCTTCTTGAGGTCCGCAATTTTCTTCTTCAAGCTTGCTGCCAGCACGGCATGCTTGAACCTCTGCCTGATCTTGCGGCGCTCCAGCAGCTCGGGCACCAAGTCGTGTTCAGTAGCATTCTGGCCTGTGAGCCAGATGTGCCCCAGTGCTTGCTATAAATGCTCGAGTCAGATTTGTCTTTCTTCATTTTGGTCACAGGTGCCCATTTACCCGACTGGTCCATCTCTGCTCGGGATCCGGCACAATGAGCCGAAGGATGAAGTCCTTTGCGTCCTGGCTGACGTCCTTCCAGTACCGCTCGTGAAAGACAACTTGGGAAGAGGTGCACTCGTTGAGCAGATCCCTGAGGTTCTCGCTCCGGAACGGAGAGTAGCCGCAGAGCAATGTATACGTAATGACGCCTAGGGACCACATGTCCACAGGCTTGCCGTGTCCCTTCTGCTCCATGACCTCGGGGGCCGCATATCCAAAGGAACCGGCCATCGTCTTGAGCGTGTCGTCTTTACTATCGAGGGTCTTTGCAATGCCGAAGTCGGCCAATATGAGATTAGAGTCGGGCTCTCGGGTCACGTACAGAAGGTTTTCGGGCTTGAGATCTGGGAGGGGCTGAGTCAGTATGCTGAGCTGTGGAAGGCAAGATGGAAGTCGTGTGCGCACCTCGGTGGACCACATTGTTGTCGTGGAGGTAATCGACGGCGGAGAGGACCTGCTTGATGGTCTGGGAGGCATCTTTCTCCGTGAACTTGCCCTGGTCGCAGATGCGGTCGAAGAGCTCTCCTCCCGTGGCCAATTGGGTCACGATGTAAAACTTATCCTGCAAAAAGGTCAGTGCCTGGCCACAGCACGTGCGCGAGGCGGCGACGGCATACCCTAGACTCGAACCAGTCCACAAACTTGACAATGTGCGGGTGCTTCAACCTCTGCAGCATGTCGAGCTCGTCGTACACCATCCTCTCATTGCCCTTGACGTTCTTCTTGAGGATGATCTTGATGGCTACCTTTCCCGTAGGACCATCTGCCTCGCGAACGACGCCATAGGTGCCAGCGCCGAGGGTTCGACCGAATCTGAACTTTGCTCTTCACGCGGTGTTAGGCATTCGGGCTATGTCTGGTCTGTTGTAAATTCGGACATACTTTTTGTCGTAGCTCTCGGGTTGGCCATGAAGGCGGTTGAGCATGCCAGCGACTACGTGGAGGACAGTTCGTTAGCCGAGGAACGCGAAACAGCGGCCCTAACAGTGTCAAATAGCTCAGGTGCAAGGTCGAAAGAGCGTCGGGAGCACTCAGTCGGAGGCATCGTCAATTCAGACAGCAACACAGTCGACTTACAACTCATTGCGGCGGCTGGGCAAGCTAAACGTGGTGGTGGACAAGCGGTGGCGGCGACAACGAGCAAGGGCGCCAAGAGCTTGCTACTCTTCTTCTTGAAGCTTTCGGCTGGAGCGCCTGGCGACGCTGCGAGACGGGCTCGGAGCGAATGAGCCAAGACGTCGAGCGGTGCGGTAGGGATGACAGTGATCACGGACGGTCTGCTGGAGGCAGATGGTGCCCGAGTTTAATAAGGAGGGCTGGCTGGGCACAGGAGCCCCTCAGCCCCTCCCCTCGAGGCCCGCCTTGTGCTTCTCGGCGGCCACAGACGCGTAACGAGACCGCCAGGCCGGGGGGGATGGGAGGAGACCCCGGAGGGGCACAGGGCGGCTCCTCAGCTTGTCAAGACGAGCCACTAAGAGCTAGGGTGGAGATGCAAAGCAAGCCATGTCCGGACTCCAGAGGTTGGCGATGGGTGTGGCTGAGCGGGCTGGGAGAGGATGACCGCCCGCCTTGCCAAATGCAATGGGAGCAGCACGCAGTGGCTGAGCGTAAGCCGGACACGAAGGAAGACGGGCGTCCATGTAACGGCATCTAAGCCTCGGGTTTGGCACTGCTTGAGGGGCAGGCGCAGTTCACGGCGGCCTCAACACGGCGATCCCGGACTCTCTTCCAGCCAGGTGCGGCCGTCAGCGAGATTCGATCGTCGCTGTGGCCCTTGGGCTGTCAGAGGCTGCGCCTCCACTGGCGACAGGTCCTGTAGAATTGCTATTTCGGACCAATCGAAGCAGCTAGGAATTTTGATCAAGACAGCATTGGCGACGCAGGGGCAGCGGGACCCGACATGTGACGCCCAGCGCAAGTTCGCAGCCTGCAAGTTGAGCCTCATCAACTGCAGGGACATGATGCCCGTCCAGAGGTGGTGAGCTGTCAATCGACCCCGCGCACCACGCCCGAACCCCAGACGGCGGATGCTGTCACGGCTTGATCGCAACAAGGACGTCCGCTCACCACCAGGCGATTGCCAACCTTGGAAATCATGTAGCCCCGAAGAACATGTGTTGCCATAAGTCGTAGCTAGCTGCCTGTTATTGGCAAGTCTGCCCATTGAGAGGAATGAACGCTATAATGCATTGGTGCTCGGAAGACTTTAATATCCACGAGCTTCGACACTCCGCACAAGGGAAAACAAAGAGTTACTAAAGGTACGCCATGGCATCAACTGATGCACTCTCTCAAGGCCATGGAGTCTAATCGTCCTTCAACCTCAGGGAATACCTCTGTAACAGAATCTCACTTGAACTTTGCTATTGACACAGTCAAAGTGCCCGGGAACAATGCTTTTGTACCTGAGGATCTTGCCAGTCCGGGCAACCCAAGTGCAAGTCGACAGCTGTGCCCTGAAGGGATCCTAACGCATGTGCTCCCGTCAGATGCATGAAGTACCTTATGTGCCAATCAAGCCCACCTTCGTCCGGATTGTCCCATCTCGGCACTGGAAGCCTTCACAGAAAGGGTCCACCCGCCGTACGGACTGAGAAGTGTAGCTCCCAAACGTTACAAGCCAGCAAATGCGAAGCAATTTGATGTCGAGAAATATTAAGCAGGTTTGCGAAGGCAGAATGCGGCGGCGTATACGACGTCGGTTTTCCGTACTGGTGACCTAATCGGCTGATTTCGGAGGAAAGGAGTACTTTGTACGAGAGATAATTTCGCCGGTATAACGGTCTATATAGGCTCAAACAACAACACATCAATAGCCGCTCCTTGATTGCCAGGTTGTCTCTGGCAAAAATCGTGCCGAGTCACGGAATAGTCGGCCGGACAAGGCGGCGATGCTTTTCTTGAAGAACAAGGGACTGTAGCAGGGGCACATCTACAGTGACCGTTCCCCACAGGCGCTATGGACACAGACGGCTAAGCTCCAGCTGGGGATGGAACCTCCCCTCCACTTGGGCGGTTTTGGTGCCTGCTGCACCGATCCTTGCAGACCCCGACACCTCAGCCTTTCGAGTTCCGACCCCTCAAGGTGAGGCTCGCTCTACTTTGCATCGAAACAGCTCCGCAAGGACGGCGCCGATGCCCCGTGCCCGAAGATGGCAACACCTCTCCGCGAAAAGCGAGTCGCCAAGGAGCGCCAAAAGGTGCGGCTTTGCGCTTCCCCCCAGACTGACCTGCTTCGGGAGCCCAAGGCTGACCACGTCACCCCACACGCAGATCGACAAGCATGGCCTGCCGCCAGGCATAGAGCTCGTCGACGGCGACAGCCTCAGGGAATGGTTTCTCGACATCCGCGTCCTGGATAGCAACCCGATATACGAAGGTCAAACGTACCGCTTGAGGTTTCTATTCCCACAGGCGTATCCCATAGGTACACGGCCACAGACCCTCGGCCAGGCCATCGTCGCACTGACTTGACATCGCTGCAGAGCCCCCCGAAGTCACGTTCGAAGAGAAGCCGAACCGTCCGATCCCGATCCACCCTCACATTTACTCCAACGGCATTATATGCCTCGATCTCTTGGGGAACCAAGGATGGAGCCCGGTCCAAAGCGCCGAGAGCGTCTGCATGAGCATACAGAGCATGCTTACGAGTAACTCCGTCAAGGAGAGGCCGCAAGGCGACGCCGAATTTGTGATGCTCAATAGACGACGGCCACGAGACATTCAATTTGTGTACCACGACGACACCGTATAGAGAAAGACGGACAAGCCAGGGCGTTGCATGTGAACGAGCATCTGCTTTCCTGCTCACTTGAAGTGCATGGACATGGGCTCAGCGGACATGCTTGCTTGACGGCCAGCCAAGTGACCGCCTGCCCAAGCTCCTGAAGGCAGTACAAGTTCCCTACATTAAGGCGACAGGCGCATGATTTTGAGGCTTAAGGCGGCATCCATGCCGGCGCGACGGCGGCTTCACGCCCTCACACGACGGTGCACGACTATGACTTGGTGAGCGCCGAGGCAGCCGATGATGATTAGATGGGATATACAAGAAGACACAGATGGATGCACCAGTAGCGGCAGGTAGTGTCATAGTTGCCAGACAAATAGAGCGCTTCCCCTGTTGGACAATCAATCTCTGGAGGCTGTCGATGCCCTTGCGCTGGAACCTTAGTATCCATATGGGTCTCTTCCGCATGACGTCGATTTATTAGCGGATTTAGCGACAGCGACGCTGAAGGTGGCGTCAGCTCAGGCGGGACCCCCTGTTGGTAGGCGCCTAATTAGCGGTTGCCTCACCGCCCTGGAGCGGCGAGGGGCGGTCGGCAAAATGAATCGACGGATGACGGCAGCTGCTCCGTCATCTCCAGCTTGCCATCACTCCTCAGCCTGCGGCTCTCAGAGCTTCCCCAGGAGCTTCGCCGTTTGTAGGGGAGCTGCCATGGCGCCTCGCAGCGAGTTCAGCACCGAGCAGGTTCGGAGCAAAGCTCGCAAGGACCTGCTGTACCTGCTTGAAGGTGTAAGTAAGGCTCACTGCCGACTCCAGAGCCCTTGTTGCAACCTGGGCCCGCTAATCGCCCCAACATCCAGGTCCGTGGCAAGAAGAATCTTGTGTTTGATCGCAGCCTGGTCGGTCCAATCGGCACAATAGTCAAGGTCACAACTCTCCAAGAGTACGGCGTCGACAAATTCTTCATCTTGGACAACGACAACGTCGACGCGAGCCAGCACAATGTCGTATTCGTCGCGAGGGGCGAGTGTGGCCACCACGCCGAGAACATAGCGGGTATGCCGACCACCCCTCGCTAATGGCACGATAGCCAGTGCACTGCTGACGGGTTTTCGTCGCAAACAGGCCAGATCAAACGAGTACAACGCGAGAGCCAGACCAGCCATGAGTTCCACGTCTTCTGGGTACCCCGCCGGACCTTGGTGTCAGACCAGCTCCTGGAGGCAGCGGGTGTGCTGGGAGATGTGAGCATCTCCGAGCTGCCGTTGTCTTTTTTCCCCCTCGAGAAGGATGTGCTGTCGTTGGAGCTGGATGACTGCTTTCGAGACCTGTACCTGTCCAAAGACGTGACGCCAAACTACCTTTTGGCGAGGGCGCTCATGGAAATACAGCAGAACCATGGTCTTTTCCCCCGAATCATTGGCAAGGGCGACAATGCAAAAAAGGTGGCGGATCTGCTCTCTCGCATGCGACAGGAATTGCTTGCTGGGGAGGCCGCCAGCGATGCGAGCAAGGCTGGCCTGACCCCGAGCACCACAAACGAGAGCGTCATCATAATCGACCGCGAAGTGGATTTTGTCACACCGCTTCTGACACAGCTGACCTACGAGGGTCTCATTGACGAGGTTTTCGGAATTGAAAACAACCAGACCAAGGTTGATACAACGGTCGTCGGCGCAGCCGCGCAGGCCTCGACAGCGACATCCCAAAGCAGGAAACGGACAATCCAACTGGATTCGACGGACAAGCTATACGCTCAGTTGCGGGACGCGAACTTTGCCATTGTCGGTGGCTTGCTCAACAAGGTAGCTCGCCGACTGCAACAAGTTCAAACCGACTACGAGAGCACACACAAGACGAAGACCATGGCAGAAACGAAAGAGTTTGTGGGCCAGCTTCTCGGCTACACGCAAGAACACCAGAGCGCGAGGGCACATACCGGCTTGGCCGAGGAGATCATCAAGCACACTCGCACAGACCAATTCAAGGGCCTACTGGAGGTTCAGCAAAATCTCGCTGCGGGGGCGGATCCCTCGTCCCAATTCGACGGAATACAAGAGCTCATCGCCCGCGATGCTCCACTGCGGGAGACACTCAGGTTGCTCTGCATCTACTCGTGTATATCAGGAGGCATAAAGCCCAAGGAATTCGACCAGTTCAGGCGCCTGATTCTTCACGGCTACGGTTATCAGCATATCTTGACTCTGAACAACTTGGGGAGGCTCCAGTTGTTCCTGTCGCGTTCCTCCCCGCTGGCTGGAATGATTCCCTTGGCTGGAAACGCCGGCGATAACGGCACCAAGACCAACTACACATATCTGCGAAAGCAGTTGCGTCTGATTGTCGACGAGGTGCAGGAGGACGACCCGAACGATATAGCGTACGTGTACAGCGGATACGCGCCCCTTTCAATTCGGCTCGTGCAATGCATCATACAGAAACAATACCTGCTCTCGGTGACTAGGGGCAACGGCGTCAGCAATGCAGCCGGTGCTTCCTCCGGAGGCGGGGCCCAGGGTTGGCATGGCTTCGATGAGGCCGTCAAGCACGTTCGGGGGCAGACATTTTATGAGCTTCAGAAAGGCGAGGACAAGGCGGTCAAGGCGCGAGCATTGCTCTCCGGTAACACGCACAAGCAGACGATCTTTGTCGTTTTCGTGGGCGGCATCACTTTCACGGAGATCGCGGCTCTGCGCTTCATCGCAAAGCAAGAAGAAGGTCAGGATCGAGTGCCTGTTCGTGGCTGCGTCGTCTTCTAACTAGAAACTAGGTCGGCGGAATATCGTCATCTGCACCACGTCAATCATTAGCGGCAACAGGATGATGGATGCGGCCATCGAGAAAGGCAGCTTCGCCAGAAAACCCAGTGCTGGGGCCACAGACTGAGGCGGCGGCGAGGCAGGTACAGTGCCTGTAATTCGGCCGAGGAAATGGGTATTTTGTCACGGACGCTAGCTCAATTCCCGGGCCCGGCGTCCGCGCCTTTGGCGAGGTCAATGAGCTGTTCCAAAGGAGCCTCGCGTCGTGACGAATGTAAGCGGTTGGCGCTCTGTCGTGAGAGGAAGTGTAGGTGCAGGCCGGAGGGCCCACCCGGACGGGTGCCATGATTGGATCATTCTATGCACGTGACTCGCGACCATTCGATGGTTCCGGCCGCCGGGGTTGAGGGGCGCGATGGACTGACGGCTTCATTTTCCTTCATCGGGCCTGCCCGTGTTAATTATACCACCCAATTCGCTTCTCCCTGCGGTCAGTCTGGCTCTTGAAGTCCTTGAATTGGACCCATAGTCGTCGCCCGATGCCGAGTTCAGCGCTGCACCGATCGATGTTCTCCCACGCAACACCGCGCATCGGTCAGTAGCATCATACGCTTACACCTAGAGTGCTGTATGATGGTGTGCATGAGAGCAGGTCGGGCTGGCTAACGCAGCAGCACAGGCAATCCATGACAACTATATAACGGGATTCATCATGTGGCGTCCTCGTCTCATTCGTCTGTGACTGCTATAGCGCACGGGCCCGAGGCCGACAGTCGAAGCCATACCGATATTTAACTGCCATCTGATACCAGATCTCACATCGTGGAGCTTCCCGGCTGATGCGTAGAGCCGGGGCTTAACATGGACACGAGGCCTGAAAGCCATCTCATCGCAGGAAACGGCTTCCGCGACATTGTTCTCGGCGAGATGAACAACTCGGACTCAGTGTCACCTCCGAGCTCGACCCGAGCTTCTCATGGAGAAATGGAGGCATCACCGCTGCCTTCTTCCTACGTCGACTCCTCGACCAAGTCTTGTCACATACCGTCAGAAATCGCCATGGGGCTGTCTCCTGAAATGATTGTCTTGGCCGAAAGAAAGGATATCGGGCGCCCAGATTCTATCGAACCGACAGCGATGGACACTAGCTCCGAGTAAGTTGGTCCCTGAAGTCGGCATCCTGCCCTCCCATGTCCCTTCTGCTCCAAGTGTAGGCCGTGTATTCTGAACGCTCAGCAGTGAAGAACTTCCTCACGATGATGATGATCCCCTGCTACATGGTGACACCAAGGCTGGTGCCGTCGACTCGTTCGCGTCCTCTTTGTCAGCCATGACGGATTTCTCAGAGGTCTCATCTCTACCGTCCACCGTTTCGAGCAAAGCCACAACCCCAGTCGAGACAGAGGCTATAAGACGTCAACAGAACGATGAGACATGTCGGACTTTCGTGCCGCCATCATATCGGCATAGCAGTGAACGCCTCAACTTCACCATCCGACCCAAATCGTCCATCCCCTCCGACATCACCTCATATCAATACGCGGGCGAGTGCATTGAAGCCGCTGAATCCTCGCGATTGAACCCGTATGCGCTTCATCCAGAAGAATACCACCTTCTCCGACACCACGTATCCCACACACAAGTCACGACTTATCTGAATATCAGAAACGGGATACTTCGCATTTGGATAAGACGCCCTTGGACTTGTGTCACCCGTCAGGAAGCGGTTGGCTGCGCCAATGCCCGCTGGTTCGATGCTGCAAGTGTTTGCTACGATTGGTTAGTTCGTCGCGGGTACATCAACTTCGGCTGCGTTCAGCTGCCGGAGGCCAACAAGAACGCCCATGACTTGCCGCAAGCGAAGAGGCGGAAGACTGTTGCTGTCGTTGGTGCTGGCATATCCGGCTTGGCCTGCGCGAGGCAGCTGGAGGGGGTCTTCAAGCAATACGCCGAGCGATATCACGAGAAAGGCGAGGAGATCCCAAAGGTGGTGGTTCTCGAAGGGAGGGGCCGTGTAGGAGGCAGAGTATACTCTCGCGAATTCAAAAGCAAGGGGATCGGGCAGCAGACAACGTTTCTCGCCAAAAGACATACAGCTGAAATGGGCGGCATGATCATAACCGGTTTCGATCGCGGCAATCCCATGAATGTCCTGGTCCGTGGACAGCTCGGCCTCCCATACCATGCCCTCACGGCTGAGACAACGATATATGACAGTAATGGCAAGCCGGTAGACCCTGTGCGCGATCAGCTTGTCGAGAAGCTCTACAACGATTGCTTGGATCGAGTGAGCGAGTTCAAGTTCAAGACTCAGCCGTCAAAGCTCATCGAAGGCAACCGCGATCTTCTGGACGAAGGCCGCGACAGCCCTGGCGATGGAAGCAAGTCAATATCGCAGGCGGAGGAAGCCACCGCAGCCCTTCCCCATGCGCCGCCAGTATCGCAGCAGAGCGTGCCTGAGAAGATCAACATGGTTCCAGTTTCTGCAGATAAGCTGACCGGCCGAGTGCATAATGAACCGGGGGTTCCGTCGGCCTTGAAAGCGTCAGAAAAGGCCAAGCTAATGGGCTGGACTCTACGACCGGGGGCATCGAATGAGCACAGCTTCGACCTCGCTGATGCTGCTGCCCTTGATGAGGCGACTTTGGGGTCCGTTTTGGACTTCGCCATATCCCAGTATAAGCAAGTCGTGGACCTGAACGCCCAGGATCATCGACTCGTCAACTGGCACATTGCGAACTTAGAGTACAGCAATGCAACCAATCTTCATAACCTCAGCATCGGGCTATGGGACATTGACGCGGGCAATGAATGGGAGGGTCAGCACACAATGGTGGTTGGTGGCTACCAGAGCGTTGCTCGCGGCTTGTTACATTGTCCGAGCATGTTGGATCTGACAACCAAGTTTCCGGTGAAGAGCATCAAGTACCAAGGCGACAGCTTTACCGGTCCAGCCGCCGTTGAGTCAGAAGACGGCACAGTCATAGACGCAGACTGCGTAGTCTGCACGGTCCCACTTGGCGTGTTGAAGCAGGGAAACCTGGCTTTTGAACCTCCCTTGCCGCCTTGGAAAGCTGGCGTCATAGAGCGTCTAGGCTTTGGAATACTCAATAAGGTTGTCCTGGTTTACGAAAAGGTGTTCTGGGAGCCTGACAGGCACATATTTGGGGTCCTGAGAGACGCCCCCAACCGTCACAGCACGTCGCAGAAAGATTACGGCGTCAACCGGGGGCGATTCTTCCAATGGTTCAACGTATCCAATACAACAGGTCTACCATGCCTCATAGCACTCATGGCTGGAGATGCAGGATTTGAGACGGAGCACTCCAGCAATGACCACCTGATTGCCGAGGCTACCGAGATTCTCAGGAGCGTGTTTGGAAAAGACGTGCCTTATCCAACAGAGTCAGTTGTTACACGGTGGGGTTCCGATCGTTTCGCAAGGGGGAGCTACTCGTCTGCCGCTCCAGGCATGCTACCTGATGACTACGACACTATGGCGCGATCCATGGGAAATCTGTTCTTCGCCGGCGAGCATACCATCGGCACCCACCCAGCAACTGTCCATGGGGCATATCTCTCTGGAATTCGCGCTGCTTCCGAAGTTCTGGAGGCCATGTTGGGCCCCATAGAAGTTCCGACCCCTCTCATTCTCCCGAGAGACTCACTGCTGCTGCAAAAGCGCAAGGCGGCGGCCAGGGATCCCCGGCAGGCACGGCTCGAGGCATACGAGGTTGAAGTTTGGGATTACATCCGCTCCCAAATCGGCGAACGACCGTCCCGTCCGAGCAAGGTCGCTGGAAATGCCTACCTCCTCTACAGCAAGGCTCATTTTGATGAAGCAAGGAGACGGTGCGAGGAGAACCGCAAGCCGGGAAAGGCGCGGAGCATGCCCAACGAGGTCCGGGTCATGACGTCTCGTATGTGGAAGGAGGCCACACCGGCTGAGCGCACGCCATACGAAGAACAGGCAGCGGAGCAGAAGAGGGCCTATGCGGAGGCCATGGACACCTTCAACGAGACATCTCAGAAGTGGGACCAAAAGGCCATTGCCCTTCGGGCAGCTTACGAAAAGGATTTCCCGAGCGTGCCAGGCCCAGAGGAGGCGTTACTCGAGGTCAGGATGGCGCAGAAGCATCGCCGTGCCAGGCAGGTCAGCTACGCGGAGACCCGCAACAGCGACACGGAGCTGTAAGTTTTTGGCCGTTGCTATATCGAGCTTGTCCCATTTTATCTTTGAATCCGGCTGCGGCGCTCGACACTGGGAGCATCACTCATATCTGGGTCGGTTTTGGTTTTTCGAAGGGGTGCATCTACTATTGCGGGTGTTGCTACTAGCATTACTACGGGGTTGAGGGCATCGCTTGAATTTGGTATCAACTGGCATTTGACTCTTCGATACAATGTACAATGCCAAAAGCTGAAACGGAGTTGCATGAATCTTAAAACCTTCGCAAATTGGAGCACACATTTAGCTTGTGACATGTTTGGTCTACAAAGGATTTATTTGAGGCTTTGATACACTGCGGAAACCACGCGGGTAACCTCTAGCTTTGATACAAAGGGAATCGTCTTCAACCCCGGCTCGGATGTCCCACACCATTTACAAATCCTCTGAGGCGGTAGCACCAGTGATAATCTCGACCAGCTCTCCGGTAATGACGGCCTGTCGGGTACGGTTGTACAGAATCTGGTACTTGCCAATCATCTCACCGGCGTTCTTGGAAGCGTTCTGAGGCATATTCCGTCAGCATCTCCGCGATGATTAACCACACACGTTCGCTCAAAACTTACGTCCATGGCATTTCGTCGAGCAGACTGCTCGCAGGCGTGACCCTCGGCAAGGGCCCAGTACAGGGAGTTGGCAAGGCTGTACTCGCGGAGGTTGGTCAGGACCTCGTCGTCGACCTCGAAGGAGGAGATGTTGGCTGTGTAGCTCGAGGTTAGCCCTAGCACATAAGAGTCATGGTTGCATTCGCATCGTGGACATACGGGACTGGGCAATGGCCTCCTCGGAAAATGCCTCAATGAAGGTGGGCTCGTAGCTCTGGGCGTTGATGAACTTGTTGTACAGAATCTTGACGTCGGTGTACTCGGTGGGCAGCAGGATGATCTGATCGGCGATAGCCTGGGCATCGGCAAAGGTGGGAACGTCCCTGCCAACACCAGCGAAGGTGAGCTGGATGTCCTTGTTGTTGGTTCGCATGAGCTGAGCCTTGCACTTCTCGCCGACGACGACGAGGTCGAAAGGCTGCTCCTGGGTGTACAGGGAGCGGATCTTGCGGCTCATGCCGGAGTGGATGCCACCGCACAGGCCCTTGTCGGAGGAGCAGACGATGATGAGCGACTTCTTCTCCTCGCCCTCAGCGGCGGCGGTCTCGGCGGACTCGAACACCTCGTTGGAGGTCTGGCCGTACTTGCGCGACTCAACCATGCTGCGCTGGGCGCGGGTGAGCTTGGTCGAGGCAACGATCTTCATCGTCTTGGTGATCTTCTCGATGTTGCGGATCGACTTGAGACGGCTTTCGATCTCGCGGAGGGTCGCGTACCCAGCCGCGCCATTGTGGCCGGCGGTGGCAGCTCTAGAACATCGCCAGCATCAGCAATTCGGCCGTCTCCCAAACAGCGTGCACCTCGGTATCTGCCATCCAGCAGCGCGCGGACAGCGTCGGGGCCGTGGTTGCGGTCGCTGCTTCGCAACCTGCGCCCGGCTCCTCGGTAACAAATCTCGGGATGGGCCGCTACTCACCGGGCGGGAGCTGAGGCCGCAGCTCGGAGAGCCGGTCGGGCCGCTCGTGACAGCATCGTGGCAGTTGCGGGAAGACGAATCGAGCCTGTGACCGGCGGGGACCCAATTGATCGCGCTGTTGGGATCAATTGAAGGGGGGTCGTGGTGTGTCTATTGTGCTGTCGAGGTGGATGGCTTCGGGTCAACTGGTTTTGCTCCGTCGCTATTTTCCCGGCAAATTGGCGGTTAGCTAGTCTGTCACGTGACCTCCCGCGCCTGTAGAGAGCCTACTGTGCTCCGGGCGCAGGCAGGAAAACACGGCCGTCCCCATCTCGATTCCAGACTCTCTTTCTTCCAATTCCTGTGGCGCCTTGCCAAGGGCTGACGATCTCGCTCCCTCATCACCTTGATCGGGCGTTGAGGGGTTAAGCTCTCCATTTTCTCAACGCTTCGTCCCCGCTTCTGCTTCTCTCAAGCCGCCCTCTTACACAGCTTTGAGTCGTGTGCGACATCGCCAACCTAGTCCCCGTCCGCGGTCTAGAGCTGGCGCTGCGCCGCGCCCCCGACAGAAGCCATGGCTTATGACAGCTCCGATGACGATGCACCTCTTGCGAGGCCAAACGGTGGCTGTGAGTCTACTCCGTATGAGTTTGGTGTGCCTCTGTTTCCCGCGCACCATGACGAGCTGTCATCTGTCAGCGCCGCTAAGAAAGCTCCAACACCCACCATTGCCTCTGCCGCACGAAGCGCCGTCCAGCTAACAGAGGTCACCTCTTCCGCAGTCTCTTCCTCCAAGATCTCTCGCAACGAGGACAAGGCCATGGATCGTACTGCGCCCAAAGGGGCCACTGGTCTGGCGGGTCTCTCAGAACGCAACGGTCCCGTGACCGAGGCCATGGACATCGACGCGCCGACCACCAATGGCGCCAACAAGCGCAAGTCGCGATCGTCCATCTCAAAGGTGAACTACAAGGACGAGTCTGAAAGTGATGGCGCTCCTTTGGTAAGTGATTGCCCTCGCAACGACGCCCGAACTTGGTGAGGCTGACTGAGATGTCAGGCCAAGCGTCCGAAGCCCACCGCTGCGCCTCCCGAGTCGGACTCCGATGACGAGCCGATAAGCAAGGCGCGAGCTAGGAAGCTTCCTCCATCTTATAAGGAGACTGCACTCCCCGAATCGTCGTCAGACGACGAGCAGCCACTGGGCGTCAAGCTTGCCAACAAGAAGGCCGCCATCGAGAAGAAGGCCGAGACCGTGGCGAAGGCAATTCGCGCAAAGGAGGCAAAGGCGAAGAAGGCAACACCCAAGAAGTCTGTCAAGGATGAATCGGATGACGAGCCACTCGCCAAGTCTTCTACGCAGAAGCGTCAGTCGAATGGCACCATTGCCAAGAGGAAGTCAAACGGCGTCAAGAAGGAGGAATCTGACTCTGATGCCCCCATTTCCAAAAAGTCCAAGGCCAAAGCCGCCCCTCCTGCTAAAAAGGGCAAGGGAGTTGCTCCTGCGAAAGATGCAAAGAAGAGCAAGAGCACTGAAGTCAGCGACGACGAAGAAGAATTCGCGTGGTGGAATGCTCCAAAACCTGAGGACGACAGTATCAAGTGGCAGACGCTCGAGCATAATGGAGTCATGTTTGCTCCGGAATACGAGCCTTTGCCTAAGCACGTCAAGTTGATATACGACGGACAGCCCATCAATCTCAGCAAGGAGGCTGAAGAGGCAGCCACCTTCTGGGTAGCCATGATGACGCCAGCGTCGTCTCATCATCTTGACAACCCTGTGTTCCGAAGGAATTTCTTCATTGATTTCTCTGACTTTGTCAAGAAACATGGAGCCACGGATATGAAGGGAAACAAGATCGAGATCAAGGACCTTGACAAGTGCGATTTTTCCAAGATTTACGATCATTGGTTAGCGAAGACTGAAGCCAACAAGACGAAGAACTTGTCCAAGGAGGAGAAGGAAGCCGCAAAAGCCAAGAAGGATGCGCTCGAAGCCCCCTACACGCACTGCATATGGGACGGCAGAAAACAGAAGGTCGGCAACTTCAGGGTTGAACCTCCGAGTCTATTCCGTGGCCGAGGCGAGCACCCCAAAACCGGCCGAATCAAGACTCGGGTCATGCCCGAGCAAATAACCATCAACATTGGCAAAAACGCCAAAGTGCCAACTCCTCCCGAAGGTCACAAGTGGAAGGCCGTCCAGCATGACCAGAAGGCGACTTGGCTTGCTATGTGGCAGGAGAACATCAATGGAGCTTACAAATACGTCATGCTTGGAGCTGCCAGCGATGTCAAGGGCCAAAGCGATTTCAAGAAGTTCGAAAAGGCGAGGGAGCTGAAGAAGCACATCGACAGGATCCGCAAGGACTACACCCGAGAGCTCAAGAGTGAGGTGATGGCGGACCGTCAAAGGGCCACGGCCATGTACCTCATCGACAAGCTCGCACTCAGAGCCGGCAACGAGAAGGATACCGAGAACGAGGCTGACACTGTTGGCTGTTGCTCCTTGAAGTATGAGCACATTACTCTCGAGGCGCCCGACAAGGTTACCTTCGACTTCTTGGGTAAGGACAGCATTAGGTACCACGAAACCTTGCATGTCGAGCCCCAAGTCTTCAAGAACCTGAAGCTCTTCAAGAAGCCGCCCAAGACGGACGGAGACGACCTCTTCGATCGCCTAAACGTGAGTTTGGCCGAACGCCCACGCATGTCTGGTACACGTTACTAACTTGACCTGTAGACTTCTCAATTGAACAAGCATCTCAACAGCTGCATGCCAGGGTTGACCGCCAAGGTCTTCCGTACTTACAATGCTTCGTTTACGATGTCGGAGCTCTTGAAGAAAATGCACAAGGACCCGCGATCCAAGGGCACCTTGGCTGAAAAGGTGAAGCTCTACAACGACTGCAATCGCGAGGTGGCCATTCTTTGCAACCACAAGAGGACCGTCGGTGCTGGGCATGAGCAGCAAATGCAAAAGCTTGGAGATAGAGTAAGTGGAACGTTGGGTCCAGTTTGGCCTTGAGAGTCGCTAACCTTTCATCAGATCAAGGGCCTTCGGTACCAAAAGTGGCGAACGAAAAAGATGATTCTCGACATTGAACCCACGCAGAAGAAGAAGAAGGGTGCTGCCTGGTTCGAGCTGGATGATGATCTGGACGAAGAGTGGATCAAGGAGCACCAGCAGTTCCTGATTGAGGAACAACGCACTAAGATCACGAAAAAGTTTGAGAAGGACAACGAGAAGCGCAAGGCAGACAAGGAGAAGCCGCTGCCCGAGAAGGAGCTCAAGGAGCGCCTCCACGCTGTCAAGGAGCTCGAGCAAAAGTTCAAGAAGGAGAACAAGACCCAAAAGGTCGAAGCTGAGGGCCGAGGACCGACCGTGGAGAAGTTCCTCAAGGCGATTGAGAAGCTTGACGAGCGAGTCAAGATTCTCGAGACACAAGCCGAAGACCGCGATGGCAACAAAGAAGTCGCCCTGGGCACCTCCAAGATTGTAAGTGCCGAATCCCGCTCTGGTCTCACCACAAGAGACTAATTGAATATTTCTCACAGAACTACATCGACCCTCGGTTGACTGTCGTTTTCTCCAAGAAGTTTGACGTTCCAATTGAGAAATTTTTCTCCAAGACCCTCCGAGACAAGTTCCGATGGGCCATCAAGTCGGTAGAGGATGCAGACGACTGGGAGTTCTAAGTCGCCCTCGCACTCACCAGGCTTCCCTTTCCACGCGAACCTTCCTTAGCCGCGTTGCTTTATTTGGCTTTGCTCTGATTTGGCTTCGTCTTCCGCTCACGCATAGGGTTTTTATTACGTTCGGAAAGCACCGACATATTTACCGAGGAGAAAGAAGCAGAAAAAAAACAGATACAAATACGAACTCACTTGTCTTGGGAAGAGAGGCGCAACACCCCGGCCACGGGTTGTACGATTTCAGCATGGGGGCAGCGAACGGGAGGCGGGTTATCACTTCGGCATGAGGTTGGAGGAGTTGATACTTCTGGAGTGTCAACCAGCCTCGCGCGCGTTGCACGTAAAGGCACTTCACATAAGTATATGCCAGTGGGCAACGTGTGCGAGATGCATCCAGCATGTCATGCAGGGCTTTGATTTAGAATAGCATCCATTTCAGAAATAAATGGGACTCGCAGCTTGCTCTATTTGACACGTGTCTATCTACCGGCACGAGTTGCACCGCACCGCGAGTGAGATGCAATTACTCTCATTCCTTGTATTGAGCAATCCGATCCTTCAAAGCCCTCTATCTCCATCCCTCTCTTCGTCTCTACAGATGCGAGTATGAATAAGTCTCTGTCAAGCCCTTGTGGCTCCTTATAGGAGCACCGATCAAATGCCGCCGGCCCAATACTCAACCTAACCTGGTTGTATATGATTCCTGTAGAAAAGACATTCTGCCAACGCCATTGATGCAAAGCTCGCTGTCCAGTCCATGTGATGCAAGTGTACGCCCAAAAAA
>JALHBW010000192.1:117341-182816 GCA_024339985.1 Tolypocladium endophyticum | reverse complement strand
AAAGAAAAAAAAAAGGGGATTTTATATTTATATAGCTACTTAGCTTAATTATTATTAACTTAAGAATATAACTATAAAATAATAAAAAAGAAAAAAAAGAAGTTTATTATACTAGCTAGCTATAATAGCTCTAAATCTTTTACCTTAAGCTAATATAAGAAAAACCCTTAATTAGGAAAAAAACCTATATCTAAGCTTTATATTATATTAAGTTAAAGATAGCTTAGTTATAGTAATAAATTACTAAGGATAATAAGCCTAGCTTAGTAATAAAGCTTTAAAAAGGAGCTCTCCCTAAGAACTAAGGGGTATTAAAGTTACTTTTTAATAAGTAAGTAAGAAAGGATAGCTATTAAAGTAATAGTTATATAATATATTTACTATTATATTATATATAATATAGTAATAAGTTATATTTAGTATATAAGGATATAGCTATATAATACTTTAGGCTAGCTTAAGTTAAAAGTAAAGTAAGCTTCTAAGTATTAATAATATTTATTATATTATTATATTATTTATATAATAGGTTTAATATATTTATAGCCTTTATAATAGGAGTAAATAGAATAACTTATTTACCTTACCTTACTAAAATAATAGTAAACTATAATAAATAATAGTTTCTTAGGTAGCTAAGAACTAGGGTATATAGCTAGTCTATTTATATAATAAGTATATTATATTTATAGTCCTTTCTCTAAATATAAATAAAGTAGCTTATTTACTTAATTATATTAAAATAATAATAAATTATAGTAAATAGTAGTCTTTTAAGTAATTAAGAACTAGGGTATAAAGCTAGTTTATATATATACTAGGTATATTATATTTATAGTCTTTCTTCTAAATATAAATAAAGTAGCTTATTTACTTAACTATATTAAATTAGTAGTAAATAATAATAAATAGTAGTCTCTTAGTTAGCTAGGGAGTAAGGTATATAGCTAACTTATTCTTATAATAAATATATTATATTTATAGCTTTTTTTTTAAATATAAATAAAGTAGCTAGTATATTAGCTATAATAATATTAGTTAGTTACTATAGTATTATAAAGCTCCTAGCTATATAAAGTTAGCCTTTTCTCTTAGCTATACTTTCCTTCTTTTTTTTCTTTTTTAACTTTATTTACTTTAATAAGTTACTCCCTTTCTTTATAATTACTATAGCTATATAATATTAACTAACTAGTTTTATAACTATTATTACTAGCTTACTATTATTACTATTATTTTCTAATAAGTCTTTTACTTCCTTTTATTATTACCCTATTTATAATATATTATTAATATAACTAATATATAATAGAATTTATAAAATAAATTTCTACTTATATTTAATATTATTACTATAAATATATTATATTACTATATTAAAGATAAGTTACTAACGTATTATAAATAGCTAATAATATTACTATAGCTAGAAACCTTATTACTTCTAAGGAAAAAGATATTAAGGATATTAATATCCTTAATAACCTAGTATATCTATACTATATTATTATACTTAATATACTATTAACTTAGTAATAAAATATAATCTTCTATAATATACCTTATTATACTTATATTACTTATATCTCTTATAAATATAGCTTTTAATATAGTAATAACTTAAGTAAAATATATTATTATTACCCTATTTTTATAGTAAAGTACTAACCCTAGTATAAATAGAAATAGCTTAAAGTATATTACTTATACTAAGTTAAAGAAACTTTATAAAGCTATATATTATTATTATATTATTATTATATTATTATTACTAATTTATAGTAATAAATTCTTAATTAGAAGATAATTACCCTTACTTATTATTTAAAAGCTACTTTTATAGTCTTAAAGGTATATTAATATAAATTCGCTATATAAATAATATATATTAATTTCTCTAGACTATTTACTAAAAGAAGCTTTATAATAATACTAAGTATATTATTTATACTAAGTATAAGGATAAGTAAAAAGGTAACTCTAGTTTAATATTATACTAGAATTATAATAATTATATTACTTTAGTAAAGGCTATTAAGAAAAATACTAATACTATTTAGTACTTCGAAAATACCTTTTATTTAGTATATTTCCTTACTAAAACTATTACTTTTATTTTTATTCTTAATAATAAGGATAAGAATAAGGATAAGAAGTTTAAAAAGAAAGATAATAAGGAGTAGTTAAGTTATAATTAGGTTAAGTTTATATTAAAAGTATTTAATTTAAATTTTTACTTTACTATAGAGATTCTAAAGCTTATTTCCTTTTAATAAACTACTTTAGTTTATATATATTCTACTTATTATTATAGTATTATTATATTATATTTACTATAGTTATTACTTATTCTTAATTAAGTTATAAAGCTAATTTAAACTAGTTAGGGGTTTTATAGTAAAAGAACTACTTTATAAGTAGCCTTACTAAGGTTAGGTTATTAAGAGCTATATAAACTTTAGTATAGTCTTATAGTAATAATAATAAGTTAAGGTAAGCTATAATTAGTAGTAAGTAATTAAGAAAAATATAAAAGACTATTTCTTCTTTAAAGCTATATTAATATAAGAGTAATATTACCCTTAAGATAAATATAGAATATAAAAAGTTTTAAAGGCCTAGCTTTTTAGTATATAGCTAGGTAAGGGCTATACTTTTATACTTATATAAGTCTTTATATATAAGTAAGTTTTTAGGTTATTTTTAGAAGAATAAATTAATATTAGCTACTTAGAGTTAGTATTAGCTATAGTTTAAAGCTAGGGTATTAGTAAGTTAAGTTTATTACTCTTATTATATTACTTTTATAGCTAAGAATAAGGTCTCCTTACTAAGGTATTATACTTAGAGCTATATTAAGTACCTTATACTAAGTATCTAAGTAAAGCCCTATTATTTTAATAAGGTTCTTATAACCTTATTATATATATTTTATATCTATTATATTATCTTAGTAACTTTAAGTTAGGCTTTAAAGTAAGTAATTCTTTTATTTAAATATATATTTAAGGGGGGGATTATTACTTATATTTCTAGGCTCTAGATAAGAGTAGCTTTATATATACTAAGTATAATATAGAAATATACTAATTACTCTTTACTTAGTATCTAAATAATCCCCCTTAGGTTTTTATATATTATTATAAGTATATAAAAAGCTAAGGCCCTATAAGCTATTATACTATAAATAACCTTTATATATATCTCTTATACTTAGCTAAGTTAGTATCCCTATATAAATATAATAAATATAATAAGAGCTATTCTTTAGTATTATAGCTTAGTTTAGAGCTTTATAAGGTACTTATATTACTAGAGCTTATAATATAGCTATACTCTAAAAAACTTAGAGTTCTTTACTAGTATTATTATTTTAGTACTAAGCTATATTTAAATTATAGCTAGGGTATAGGTTTTAATAAAGTAAATAAGTTTACTTCTTAAGGGTTTAAATTATATACTAACCTAGGTAGCCTAGTAGTTATATATTTATTATATAACTTTAAGCTACTATTATATTATTATTATACCTTTACTAAAAGCAAAGATATTTATATTATCTATAAAGCTTATTATATTTATTCCTAGTATTAATTTAAGGTTTTTATATAATATATTAATATAAAAAAAGAATAGGATAAGTAATAATAATAAGCTTTATAAGACCCTTATTAATACTAAGAGGGGTATTAATAATATATTATTAAAGTAAAATTAAGCTATTTATATAGTAAAGAAGCTAGCTATTTATTATACTATTTAAAAGGGTATCCTTTTATTATAAAGTATAAAGAAAAGGTATATATAGTTAACCTAATTAAATATACCTTTAAGGTCTAGCTATAGGAGTAAAGTAATTTTATTTTAGTTCTATATTATTACTACTAGTTTTATAATAATTTATATAGTTACTTTTATTAAGTACTAGGGTTTATTTCCTATTTACTTTTTAAATAGTAAATTATACTTTTCTATTATATTTATAATTTAATAAGCTATAATTACTTTAAAGACTTTACTTATAATACTAAGTAAAAAGATTAGTTATTAATTACTAGGTTAAGAAAGCTATTCTTTATTTTTACTTAGTTTTAAAATAACTATTACTTTTATATTATAAAAGTAGTATAAGAATATCCTAGTAATATAGCTTATATTAAGTAAGGTTTAGAATATTTATATTATTAGTTTATTATAAGCCTTAAGGAGGCCTAGTAGTAAGCTATTTTCTCCTAGTATTTTTTAAGGGAAGGTATATCTTATTATTTTTTTAACTTTTTTAATATTAAAGTAAGGTAAGAGTAGTAATAGGTTAGGGTAAGTATAAAGGTTTAGTAAGTTAAGGGGGCTATTATAAGATTAATAAGCTAAGGGGAAGAAATATTTAGCTAGGGCTTATATTTTCTTAGTATATATTATAGCTAGTAAGGTATTATAATAATAAAGGTCTAAGATATATAGTAATATTAATATAATTCTATTCTAAAATCTTATTTAATATTTAAACTATTATAAAGTTAAGGGGTTTAAAGAAGCTTAATATATAAGCTAATATTAATTACTTTACCTTACTTTAAATATAGTATAGCTTTATACTTATTTTACTTTAAGTAGTTAGTTCTAATATATTAGGTTTCTTATCTAAAAGTATAGCTTCTTAGCTTATTTAGCTTTATAAACTACTTTATTAATACTTTAATTCTATTATAATTCTTATCTAGCTTTAGGTCTACTTACCCCTAGGGGGGTAAAAGTTAATATAGTTATATATAGTTATTTTTTAAGCTAGATTATATATACCTTAGTTCCTTTAGGTATTATAAAGGTTAGTAATATAGTTTTAAGTTAAAAGTATAATATTACTTTAGTAAAGGCTTTTTCTTTATTTATTATTTACTAAATAAAGCTAGGTCCTAGATTATTATTATTAATTTCTTTAGTTATAATATAAATAAGCTATAGGAAATAATTAGACTTAGTAAGGTTAGCTTAACCTTTATATATATTATTAAGGTTATATATAGCTTATATATAATTAATAATACTATCTTTATAGCTATATATAAAGTAAGTAATTATACTTCTAGGGGTAATAAGGCTAAGGTATTATTATATTATTAATATAATAAGGTTATTTATTCTTATAAAGTAATAATTAAAAGTATTTTATAAGGGGTAATATAAATTAAAATCTCTTATAAAGATATAATACTACTAAGCTAGTATCTAAGTAAATATATAAATTAAGTTATTCTAGCTTAGGTTAGTAAACTTTAGTAAATATATATAGTAAATTATTAATAAGTTATTTAGAAGGATAATACTATATTAGTCCCTATTAAATTAAGTTAATTATACTTTAAGGCTATAATATTTATAAATATATAATATTACTCTTTTTACTTAAGAAGTAAGATAATATTAGCCTTAGCCTAAGTATATTAGGGCTTTAATATAAAAGTTAAGGTAAGCTTTTTAGAGGGTAATTATATTATATTAAGCTTTATTTTATAAGGCTAGGTATATAAGGGCTAGTTCCTTTATTATATTTTAATAAAAAACTTTAATTATTAGGGGGAAGATAAGCTTAGGGTAGTTATATTATAAGAAAATATTAAAAATAACTTAGTACTACTATATAAGAGTTAAGTCTATCCCTAGGTCTATCTTATATAAGTAAGAAAGGTTATTATAAAAGGCTTATTAAAAGGGTTTATTTTCTTTTTCTTAAGGTCTAAGCTATTTAAGCTTAGAGTTAATAAGGCTAGTATTAATTTAAAATTAAATTAAGATTAGCCTAAGCTTAGGTTAGCTTAGTTATTATTAAACTAGGTAGCTTAGTATAAGTAAGCTTACTTAATATTATCCTAGACCTTAGAAGTCTTTAAGTAATAGTAGTCCTAAGTAATATAATTATTACTATAATTAGTATAGTAATATAAAACTTTACCCTATTTCGCTAAGTATTTATTTTTAGTTAAGTATATATTAGTTATATACTTATTATATATTAGCTTTATATTATAATACTTAGTAATATATCTTATCTTATAGTATTAGAAGTATTATATAGGGTAAAGGGATTTATTATAGAGCTTAGTATTAAAGATCTTTACTTATATTATAAAGCTATTATTATAAAGTTAGTTTATTACTTTAAGCTTATTAATAATAAGGATAAGGTTTACTTTTAAGTTAGGTTTATTATAATTATAATAAGCTATATATTATATAACTTAGACCTTATTAGCTTACTTAATTTTAGTAATAACTTTAGTAGTATTCCCTTATTTAAGTATTTAAACTAAGACTCTTTTAATTATTAGGGTATAGCTACTATAAACTATTATTACTTATATCCTAAAAGTATATAATAGCTATAAGAGGTTTAATTTATATTATTAAATCTCTATTTAAAAGGTAATAACTATATCTCTACTCTATAAAATATATAAAGCTATTATAATATTAGACCCTAGCGCTCTATTAACTATTATTATAATTTCTTTTATACTCTATATTTAATAGCTTAGGTTAATTCTTTTATATTTAACTATAACCTATTAATTAAAGTAAGCTAGGGTCGATTTTATAGTATAGCTATAAAGGGGGGTTAAGAGGGTAGCTACTACTAAGGTAATAGCTACCTATATTTTCTTTTATATTCTAAAGGCTTTTAAAATAGCCCTTTTAATAATTTATTCTAAGTTAGTTTTTATAATTACTATATAGTTAGCCTAAGGGTAGGTTACTTACTTATTAAAGAAGGTATATATATAATACTAGAAAAGGCCCTAGATATCTTAGAAATAGTTCTTTAGTACTAAGCTAGTTAATTTTTAATAAGCTTTATAATAGATTATATTATAAGAATTAGGATATATATTCGAGTTAGTTTTAATATATATTATAGGGTTTATCCCCCTAAGTCTAGTATTTAGGTAATAATAACTCTATATAAGTCCCTACTACCCCTAATTAATATCTATTAATATCTCCTTTACTATACTAATACTACGAGGATATAGTACTATTATAGTATAAGTAAATCGATACTACTAAATTAATTAATACTATTATTAGCGATTTTAGAGGTAGTTTAGGGCTTATAAGTATATATTAAGGCTTTTAAAAGTGTTTTTTTTTACTCTCCTCTTATAAAATAATAAAGTTTTATTAATAAAAATAAAATAAAAAAGTAATAAAAGTAAAAGAAAATAAAAGAAAATAAAATTATAAAAGAGTATTTTATTTATATTCTTAAATTATAAGTAGATTATAATAATATTTAGCTATTTAAAAATAAGTATATTTAAGATAGTTTTAAAAAGCTTAAGTAATAATAAAAAGCTAGATTAAAAATATTAAATATTAATATAATTATAACTAAATATATTTTAAATATATATTAAGTAAAAAGAATTATTATTTTAAATAAGATTTAAAATATTAAATATTAATAAGATTAAGATTAAATATTTATTAAATACTTTATTAAATTATAATTAAATAGGTATTAAATATTTAATTAAAGTTTATAATTTAAGAGTAAGCTAGGATTTAAGATATTAAATATAGCTAGGATTTTAGCTAAATATACTTAAGACTTTAAGTAAATATATAATATTTTAATAAAAGTTTTAATAAAAAATAATAAATAAAGTTTTAAAACTTAAAAAGATATAATAATAATAAATATATTAAAAAAATCTTATAAAAAATTTAAAAAGTAAGAATTTATTAATTCTTTTTCTTTTTTTATATTATTAGCTATTACTCCCCTTTTTAAAAACTTAATTAAATCCTATATTTAATTAATAAAGTCTTAATATTATACTTATTATTTAATTATTAAATTTATATAAGTAAGTAAAAGAGCTAAAGCTATTTTAAATACTTAGGGGAGTTTTAAAATTAAAAATAACTAAATAAGCTCTTTTTTACTTAATAATAAGAGTTTTATCTTAGATTTAAGTTATTATTAATATATTTTAATAAAATATATTATAAAATATTTATATAAGCTAAGAAGAAGAAGAAGAAAAAGTTTATTATACTAGCTAGCTATAATAGCTCTAGATCTTCTACCTTAAGCTAATATAAGAAAAACCCTTAATTAAGAAGAAAACTTATATCTAGGCTCTATATAATATTAGGTCGAAGATAGCCTAGTTATAGTAGTAAGTTACTAGGGGTAGTAAGCCTAGCTTAGTAATAGAGCCTTAGGAAAGGGCTTTCCCTAAGAACTAGGGGGTATTAGGGCTACTCTTTAATAAGTAAGCAGGAAAGGATAGCTACTAAAGTAGCGGTTATATAGTATATCTATTACTATATTATATATAGTATAATAATAGGTTATATTTAGCGCGTAGGGATATAGCTATATAATACTACGTTATTATATTATCTACGCAATAAGTTTAGTATATCCGCGGCCTCTATAGTAGGAGTAAATAGTACGGCTTATTTACCTTACCTTGCTAAAATAGTAGTAAATTATAGTAAATAATAATCCCCTAGGTAGCTAGGGATTAGGGCGCGTAGCTAGTCTATTTACATAGCGGGTATACTATATTTATAGTCCCTTTTCTAAATATAAATAGAGTAGCTTATTTACCTAACTACGCTAAAATAGTAGTAAGCTATAGTAAATAGTAGTCCCCTAGGTAGTTAGGGATTAAGGCGTATAGCTAGTTTATATATGCGCTAGGTATATTATATTTATAGTCCTTTTTTTAAATATAAATAAAGTAGCTTATTTACTTAACTACGCTAGACTAGTAGTAAATAGTAATAAATAGTAGTCCCCTAGTTAGCTAGGGAGTAGAGTATATAGCTAACTTATTCTTATAGTAGATATACTATATTTATAGCTTCCTTTCTAAATATAAATAGAGTAGCTAGTATACTAGCTATAATAATACTAGTTAGTTACTATAGTATTATAGGGCCCCTAGCTATATAAGGTTAGCCTTTCCCCTTAGCTATACTTTCTTTCCTTTCTTTCTCTTTTAATTTTATCTATTCTAATAAATTACCCCCTTTCTTCGTAGTTACTATAGCTATATAGTATTAACTAACTAGTCTTATAGCTACTATTACTAGCTTACTATTACTATTACTATTTTCTAGTAAGTCTCTTACTTCCTTTTACTATTATTTTATTTATAATATATTATTAATATAGCTAATATATAGTAGAATCTATAAAATAAATTTCTACTCGTATTTAGTATCGTTACTATAAGTATACTATATTATTATATTAAAGATAAGTTACTAATACGTTATAGATAGCTAATAACGTTATTATAGCTAGAAACCCTATTACTTCCGAAGAGGAAGATATTAAGGATATTAATATCCTTAATAACTTAGTATATTTACGCTACGTTATTATACCTAGTATACTACTAACCTAGTAGTAAGATATAATCCTCTATAATATACCCTACTATACTTATATTACTTATATCTCTTATAAGTATAGCTTTTAATATAGTAATAACTTAGGTAAGTTATATTATTATTACCCTATTTTTATAGTAAAATACTAACCCTAGTATAAATAGAAATAGCTTAAAGTATATTACTTATACTAAGTTAAAGAAACCTTATAAAGCTATATATTATTACTATATTATTACTATATTATTATTACTAATTTATAGTAATAAGTTCTTAACTAAAAGATAATTACCTTTACCTATTATTTAAAAGCTACTTTTATAGTCTTAAAAGTATATTAGTATAAGTTTACTATATAAATAATATATACTAATCTCTTTAGACTATTTACTAGAAGAAGCTTTATAACGATACTAAGTATACTATCTATACTAAGCGTAAAGATAAGCAAAAAGGTAGCTCTAGTTCGGCTTTATATTAGAATCGTAGTAACTATATTATACTAGTAAAGGCTATTAAAAAAAATACTAATACTATTAAGAGCTTTAAAAATACCTTTCGTTTAGTATATTTCCTTACTAGAACTATTACCCTTATCCTTATTCTTAAAGATAAGGATAAAAATAATAAAGAGGAAATTAGAGAGGAGGATAATAAAGAGTAATTAAGTTATAATTAGGTTAGGTTTATACTAAGGGCACTTAGTCTAAATTTTTACTTTACTATAGAGACTCTAGGGCCTATCCCTTTTTAATAAACTACTTTAGTTTATATATATTCTATACGTAATCGTAGCGTTATTATATTATATCTACTATAGTTATTACTTATTCTTAATCGAGCTATAGGGCTAATTTAAACTAGTTAGGGGTTTTATAGTAGAGGAACTACTTTATAAGTAGTTTCGCTAGGGTTAGGTTATTTAGAGCTATATAGACTCTAGTATAGTCTTATAGTAGTATTAGTAAGTTAAGGTAAGCTATAGTTAGTAGTAAGTAGTTAAGAAAAACATAGAAGACTATCTCCTCCTCGAGGCTATATTAGTATAAGGGTAATATTACCCCTAGGATAGATATAGAATATAAGAAGCTTTAGAGGCCTAGCTTTCTAATATATAGCTAGGTAAGGGCTATACTCTTATACTTATATAAGTTTCTATATATAAGTAGGTTTTTAGGTTATTTTTAGAAGGATAGGTTAATATTAGCTACCTAGAGTTAATATTAGCTATAGTTCGAGGCTAGGGTATTAGTAAGTTAAGTCTACTACTCTTACTATATTACCTCTATAACCGAGGCTAGGGTTTCTTTACTAGGGTATTATACTTAGAGTTATACTAAGTACCCTATACTAAGTATCTAGGTAAGGCCTTACTATTTTAATAGGGTTCTTATAACCTTATTATATATATCCTATATTTATTATACTATCTTAGTAACTTTAAGTTAGGTTTTAAAGTAAGTAATTCTTTTATTTAAATATAAATCTAAGGGGGGGATTATTACTTATATCTCTAGGCTCTAGATAGGGGTAGCTTTATATATACTAAGTATAATATAGAAACTCGCTAATTACTCTTTACTTAGTATCTATATAATCCCCCTTAGGTTTCTATATATTATTATAAGTATATAGAAAGCTAAGGCCCTATAAGCTATTACGCTATAGATAACTTTTATATATATCTCTTATATTTAGCTAAGTTAGTATCCCTATATAGATATAGCGAGTATAATAAGAGCTATTCTCTAGCGTTATAGCTTAGCTTAGAGCTTTATAAGGTATTTATATTACTAAAGCTTATAATATAACTATACTCTAAGGAACCTAAAGCTCTCTATTAGTATTATTATTTTAGTATTAAGTTATATTCGAATTATAGCTAGGGTATAGGCTCTAGTAAAGTAGATAAGTTTACTTTTTAAGGGTTTAAACTATATACTAACCTAAGTAGCTTAGTAGTTATATATTTACTATATAGCTTTAAGCTACTATTATATTATTACTATACCTCTACTAAAGGTAAGGATATTCGTATTATCTATAAAGCTTACTATATTTATTCCTAGTACTAGTTTAAGGTCTTTATATAGCGTATTAATATAAAAAAGGAATAGGATAAGTAATAATAATAAGCCCTATAAGATCCTTACTAGTATTAAGAGAGGTATTAATAATATATTATCGAAGTAAAATCGGGCTATTTATATAGTAAAGAAGCTAGCTATTTATTATACTATTTAAAAGGGTATTTTTTTATTATAGAATATAAAGAGAAGGTATATATAATTAACCTAATTAAATATACCTTTAAAGTCTAGCTATAAAAGCAAGGTAATTCTACCCTAGTTCTATATTATTACTACTAGTTTTATAATAACTTATATAGCTACCTTTATTAAATACTAGGGTTTATTTCCTATCTACCCTTTAAGTAGTAAATAATACTTTTCTACTATATTTATAATTTAATAAGCTATAATTACTTCGAAGACTTTACTTATAACGCTAAGTAAGGAGATTAGTTACTAATTACTAAGTTAAAAGAGCTATTTTTTATTTTTATTTAGTTTTAAAATAATTACTATTTTTATATTATAAAAGTAATATAAGAATATCCTAGTAGTATAGCTCGCGTTAAATAGGGTCTAGAGTACTTATATTACTAGTCTACTATAAGCTTTAAGGAGGCCTAGTAATAGGCTATCTTTTCCTAATACTTTCTAGGGGGAGGTATATCTTATTATCTCTTTAATTTCTTTAATATTAAAATAAAGTAAGAGTAATAATAGGTTAAGATAAGTATAAGGGTTTAATAGGTTAAGGGGGCTATTATAAGACTAATAAGCTAAGGGGAAGAAATATTTAGCTAAGGTCTATATTTTTTTAGTATATATTATAGCTAGTAAAGTATTATAATAGTAAAGGTCTAGGATATATAGTAATATTAATATAGTTCTACTCTAAAGTCTTACTTATTATTTAAATTACTATAAGGTTAAGGGGTCTAAGGAAGCTTAGTATATAAGCTAGTACTAGCTACTTTACCTTACTTCGAATATAGTATAGCTTTATACCTATTTTACTTTAAGTAATTAGTTCTAATATACTAGGTTTCTTATCTAAAAATATAGTTTCTTAGCCTATTTAGCTTTATAGATTACCTTATTAATACTCCGATTTTACTATAGTTCTTATCTAGTTTTAGGTTTACTTACCTTTAAGGGGGTAGAAGCTAGTATAGTTATATATAATTATTCTTTAAACTAAGTTATATATACCTTAATTCCCTTAGGTATTATAAGGGTTAGTAATATAGTTTTAAGTTAGAAGTATATTATTACTTTAGTAGAAGCTCTTTCTTTATCTATTATTTACTAAATAAAGCTAGGTCCTAGGCTATTATTATTAATCTCCCTAGTTATAATATAAATAAGCTATAGGAAATAGTTAGACCTAGTAAAGTTAGCCTAGCTTTTATAAATAATATTAAGGTTATATATAGCTTATATATAATTAATAATACTATCTCTATAACTATATATAAAGTAAGTAATTATACCTCTAGGGGTAGTAAGGCTAAGGTATTATTATATTACTAATATAATAAGGTTATTTACTCCTATAGAGTAGTAGTTAAAAGTATCTTATAAGGGGTAATATAAATTAAAATCTCTTATAAGTATATAGTATTACTAAGCTAGTATCTAGGTAAGTATATAGATTAGGCTATTTTAGCTTAGGTTAGTAAATTTTAGTAAATATATATAGTAAATTATTAGCTAATTACTTAAAAGGGTAATACTATATTAATCCTTACTAGATTAGGTTAATTATATTTTAGGGCTATAGCATTTATAGATATATAGTATTACTCTTCTTACTTAGGAGGTAAGGTAGTATTAGCCTTAGCCTAGATATACTAGGGCTTTAGTATAAGAGTTAAGGTAAACTTTTTAAAGGGTAATTATATTATATTAAGCTTTATCTTATAAGGCTAGGTATATAAAGGCTAGTTTTTTTATTATATTTTAATAGAAAACTCTAATTATTAGGGGGAGGATAAGCTTAGGGTAGCTATATTATAAGAAAATATTAAGGATAAATTAGTACTACTATATAAGAGTTAGGTCTATCCCTAGGTCTATCTTATATAAGCTAAAAGGGTTACTATAGAAGGCTTACTAGGGGGGTTTATTTTCTTTTTTTTAGGGTTTAGGCTATCTAGGCTTAGAGTTAGTAAGGCTAGTATCGATTCGAGATTAAATTAAGATTAGCCTAGGCCTAGGTTAGCCTAGCTATTATTAAACTAGGTAGCCTAGTATAAGTAAGCCTACTTAGCGTTATCCTAGACTTTAGAGGTCTTTAGGTAGTAATAGTCCTAGGTAGTATAGTTACTATTATAGTTAGTATAGCGGTATAAGACCTTACCCTATTTCGCTAGGTATTTATCTTTAGTTAGGTATATATTAGTTATATACCTATTATATATTAGCTTTATATTATAGTACTTAGTAATATATCTTATCTTATAGTACTAGAAGTATTATATAGGGTAAAGGGATTTATTATAAGGCTTAGTATTAAAGATCTTTACTTATATTATAAAGCTATTATTATAAAGTTAGTTTACTATTTCGAGCTTATTAATAATAAGGATAAGGTTTACCTTCGAGTTAGGTTTATTATAATTATAGTAAGCTATATATTATATAACTTAGACCTTATTAGCTTATTTAATCTTAGTAATAACTTTAGTAATATTCCTTTATTTAAGTATTTAGACTAAGACTCTTTTAACTATTAGGGTATAGCTACTATAGATTATTATTACTTATAGCCTAAAAGTATATAATAGCTATAAGAGGTTTAATTTATATTATTAAGTTTCTATTTAAAAAGTAATAATTATATTTCTACTCTATAGGATATATAAAGCTATAGTAGTATTAGACCCTAATACCTTATTAATTACTACTATAGTTTCTTCTATACTCTATACCTAGTAGCTTAGGTTAATTCTTTTATATTTAACTATAACCTATCAGTTAAAGTAGGCTAGGGTTAACTTTATAGTATAGCTATAGGGAGGGGTTAGGAGGGTAGCTACTACTAAAGTAATAGCTACTTATATTTTCTTCTATATTCTAAGGGCTTTTAAAATAGCCTTCTTAATAGTTTACTCTAGGTTAGTTTTTATAATTACTATATAGTTAGCTTAAGGGTAGGTTACTTACTCGTTAAGGAAGGTATATATATAGCGTTAGAAAAAGCCCTAGATACCCTAGAAGTAGTTTTCTAGTACTAGGCTAGTTAATTCCTAGTAAGCTTTATAGTAGATTATATTATAAGAATTAAGATACATATTCGAGTTAGTTTTAATATATTTTATAGGGTTTATCCCCCTAAATCTAGCATTTAGGTAGTAGTAACTCTACATAAGTCCTTGCTACCCCTAATTAATATCTATTAGTATCTCCTCTACCGTATTAACGCTACGAGGACGTAGCGCTATTATAGTATAAGTAAATCGATACTGCTAAATTAATTAAAGCTATTGTTAGCGATTTTAGAAATAGTTCTAGGCTTATAAGCGCATATTAAGGCTCTTAAGAGTGTTTTTTTATATAAACTAAGGTTTATATAAGAATTTCTTAAGAAGTAATATAATATAAGAAGGTATTATAAATAATATAAGTATAAGTATTAATATTAGATTAAAGTTAATATTAATATTAATAAAAAAATAATAACTCTAAACTAAATTCTTTATATTATATAGTATTTATATTTATATTAATAATAAGTAAGTTTAAGATTTAAATAACTTAATACTTAAAAAATAATATTTTTATTACTTAAGTTATTATTATTAAATTTATCTTATAAAAAAGTATATTTTTAATAAGTAATTATAAGCTTATAACTAATTTTAATAATTTACTTAAAGTAATTATTAATTATAACTTATAAGAATTAATAAAATAAATAAAAATAAAATAAAGATTAAATATTTATAAGCTTATAATTATTATTTTAATATTAATACTAAGAATATTTTATAAAATAAATACTTATATAAATTAATATTATTATAAAATTAAAAGAATAGAAAATATATTTATTATAAAGTTATAAATATATTTAAAATTATTTTATTAAAAGTAATAAAAATAAACTTTATAAAGAGCTTTAGACTTTATATAATTATTAAGATTATAACCTTTAGCTTAGGAATTACTATACCCTTATAGCTTATATATATTACTAGTAAAATAAAATATAGTATTAAGAGCGAATTTTATATATTTAATTACCCCCCCCTATAATATTATAGCTCCTTATAAGCTATAATAAGGGTAAGTATTATAAGCAAAGCTATAATAATATATTAGTAAGGTATAATACTAGCCTTATACTAGTATTAAGCTAGTTAATATAAATAGATAGCTAAAGTATTAGTAATACCTAGTAAGAAAATACTTTAATTTAAGAAATAAAAGAATACTTTATAAAATTTTCTTAGACTTTATAAGAACTTTAAGTAATCTACTTATTATAGCTCTTTTTAGGTAAAGTATATATTTACTAGGAGGAGGTAGTAAAAAATAGTAATTAAAAGTTAGCCTTTAATTAATAATAAGTAATAGTAATAGCTTAGATAGCTAAAAAGTTATAAAAAATACTCTAGTATATTATATTTATTAAGAACTTAATTAATAAGAAAACCTTTACTTAAGTAGTAGCTAGTAATAACTAAACCTTAATAAGACTCTTAAAAGTTATCTTAGTATTACTAGCTTATAATTAAGAAGTTATAATAAAATTAATAATAAATATAAATAAGTAAAGTAATAAGGAAGTTCTAGATATAGTTAATATAGCTATTAGAAGAATAATAATTATTAATATAAAGTACTTATAAAGTAATAATTAGAAACTAGTCTTTAGTAGCTCTTTTATAATAAGAATATAAGTAATTAATATAAAATAGGTTTATAAGGCTTTTAGGGATAAAGCTATTATTATATAATAACTCTAATAAGTAGTAGTCTCTAGGGTTAAAGTTTAGTAAGTCTTAGATATTAGTAAAGATATAATAATATAGGAAATCTATATAGTAAACTAAGGGATTAGTATTAAGAAAGTAATAATCCCTTAGTAATCTAGAAATAAAGAAATCTCTTTAATATATATTAGTATTAATAGTATAGAAAGTATATAATATTTAGTTAATTAAGGGCTCTTATAAGACTTAAGCTACTACTACTATAAGCTTTTCTAAAAAAGTATATTAATTATATAATACTTTTATTATTTTAGCTATAAGTATAAAGTAAAATACTATATTATAATATAATATAGCTAATATAAATTAAAGGGCTATAGCCTTATATAATATATATATAAAAAATAAGTAAAAATATTATATTACTTCTATTATAATAAAGTATATCTTATATAAGATAAGGAATATAAGGTTAAATAATCTAAAGTTAGTAAAGTATAAGTAAGATATAAGAACTACTTAAGCTACTTTATTATACTACCTAGACCCTAGTAAGCCTTATTATCCTAGGGAGAGATATAAGCTATTATATTAAAGAGACTTAAAAAAAGCTAGTAACTATTTAGGATAAGGCCTTAGGGTAAACTACTAACTATAATAAAGATTATATAATCCTATTAAGGTATTAAAAGCTTTCTTATAAGGCTTATAGTATTATAAAAAGAAATTAAAAGGTTATTAGATAAAGATAAGGGATAAATAATAATATATAAATAACTTTAGGTAGTTAACTTATTACTACCCCCTTATTATATTATACTTAGTAAAATAGTAATTAATAACTATTTAGATAAGGATTACTTATTAAGTAAGTCCCTAAGTAATTAATAAGAATTAAGAAAAGAAAAACCTATAAAAACTATATAGCTTAATATATTATATTAAGATCTTATAATAGAATATATATAAAGAAAATAAAATACTTACCTTACTCTTTACTACTAGCTAATAATATAATATTATTATAATTTAGGAGCCTTACTATACTTTTATAAGGGTCTTAGTCTTATAAAACTCTAGATATATAATTATTTAATTAAAAGACTTAGAAAAGAAGTAATAAGTTATACTACTAATAAAAAGTAATATTATTATTAAAGATTATATAATAAAGTAAGATTAGTATAAGGTAATAATATAAATATTATAGGGTTTAGTTTCCTTTATATTAGCTTACTTAGAGTTATTATTAAGGGATAGCTCTAAGTAGAACTTACTATTTTAATATATACTAGGCTAGAGATTAACTTACCTAATAATACTTATAAGGGACTTTAACTTATACTATATACTCTAGGGTATTATATAAAGGTAAGAACTAGAAGTAAGAGTTATACTAAAAGCTATAAAGAGATAAGACCTCGAATATATTAAGGAGTAAGGGATCTTAACCTAGTATAGAAATAACTTTTACTTAATTATTAACCTTACCTAAGCTTTAGTAAGTCTTAGTAATAAAATTATAATACTTTTATTTAATAAAGACTTAATAAGCTTAGACTATAGGCTATTAATATATAAACTTAATATAATACTAGAAAAAAAAAATAAGGAGGCTTAAATTAGTAATTAGCTAACCTAGAAAGGGTTAGCTAAGGAATAGCTTTCTTACCCTAGCTAAGAAAACTAGTAATAATAAGTAAAGCTAATAACTACCTTTTAAATTTAATATAAAAGCTATAAGAGCTTAGTAAGGAAATAATACCTTTATATAAAAGAAGCTTACTAAAGAATAGCTAGTAGTATATAGAAATATATAAAGTAGTAAAAGCCTTATAAATAGTAGAATAGTAATATAAGAGAATTTATAATAAGGCTAATTACTATACCTTAGGAAAGGTAAAGAAAGAGTAAAGTAGGGCTATTTATAAAGTAAAAAGAGATACTTTTAGGGGTATAGTTTATTAGGCCTTAGATATAAGTAAAAGTATTTAAGCTATTATAAAATAAGTAAGAATAGAGAGTTAGAAACCTTATTAGCTTATAAACCTCTTAGGTTTATAAGGGAATAGTAAGTTAATTATATATACTTATATAGAGAAAGTAAAAGTCTTTACTAAAAAGTTCTTTTTTAAAGTATAGCTAGACTTTAATAATATTATAAAAAGATCTTTTTATAATAATAACTTTAGCTAAAATATACTAGTTTTTAGCTATAAAATTATAAAGGAAGAGGTAGTAATAATACTCTAAATAAATATAAAATAAATAGCCCCTAGATATATAAGTATTCTTAATAAGTTCTTTATTCTTTATAATAAAAAGCTAATTAAAAAGATTATTATCTTAGCTTAAGTAAATTAATAGCTAAAGTATTACTTATAAGCTTATTATAAGGCCTTTATAATTATTATTCTAAAGGATAAACTAGACTTAATATAAATAGGATCTTAGTAACTTATTATATTACTTTATATTATAAAGAAAATTTTTAAAAAAAATTATAACTTAGTATATTATAAAGATTATAAAGATTAATAAGATTTTTATAAATAAGTAAATAAGTAATAAATAAGGGTAGTTTATAGAAATAGTATTATATAAGATTATAAACTAAGTATAGATAATATAGGAAATAAAAGGTATTATTTTAATCCTATTATTAAATATTAGTAATACTTTTAATACTATTAATTACTTTTACTTATTAAATACTTTATATAGCCTTAGCTACTTAAGCTAAGTTATTTAATAAGTATAATTATTTCTTAATAAATAAGAAATAACCTTTACTTTTAATAATATAAACTTATAACTATTTTATATATAAGATAAAGTACTTTAAAGATTATTACTATTATTAATACTTTTTATTTTATATATTATATTCTTTTATAAGAAGATATATATACTAGGGGTAGAAATAATAGGATTTACTAATAATATATATTTTATTATAATAGAAGAAGAAGAAGTTTATTATACTAGCTAGCTATAATAGCTCTAAATCTTTTACCTTAAGCTAATATAAGAAAAACCCTTAATTAGGAAGAAAACCTATATCTAGGCTCTATATAATATTAGGTTAAAGATAGCCTAGTTATAGTAGTAAGTCGCTAGGGGTAGTAAGCTTAGCCTAGTAATAGAGCTTTAGGAAGGGGCTTTCCTTAAGAACTAGGGGGTATTAGGGCTACTCCTCGATAAGTAAGCAGAAAAGGATAGCTACTAAAGTAATAGTTATATAGTATATCCGTTACTATATTATATATAGTATAGTAACGGGTTATATTTAGCGTATAAGGATATAGCTATATAATACTATATTATTATATTGTTTATATAATAGGTTTAGTATATTTATAGCTTCTATAGCGAGAGTAAATAGAGTAGCTTATTTACCTTACCTTACTAAAATAGTAGTAAACTATAATAAATAATAGTCCCCTAGGTAGCTAGGGACTAGGGTATATAGCTAGTCTATTTATATAATAGGTATATTATATTTATAATCTCTCTTCTAAATATAAATAGAATAGCTTATTTACTTAACTATACTAGAATAGTAATAAATTATAGTAAATAGTAGTTCCCTAGGTAGTTAGGGACTAGGGTATATAGCTAGTTTATATACGTACTAGGTATATTATATTTATAGTCTTTCTTCTAAATATAAATAAAGTAGCTTATTTACTTAATTATATTAGATTAGTAGTAAATAATAGTAAATAGTAGTCCCCTAGTTAGCTAGGGAGTAGGGTATATAGCTAACTTATTCTCGTAGTAAATATACTATATTTATAGCCTCCTTTCTAAATATAAATAGAGTAGCTAGTATATTAGCTACGATAACGCTAGTTAGCTACTATAGTATTATAGGGCCCCTAGCTATATAAGGTTAGCCTTTCCCCCTAGCTATACTTTCTTTCCTTTCTCTCTCTTTTAACTTTATTTACTCTAGTAAATTACCCCCTTTCTTTATAGTTATTATAGCTATATAATATTAACTAACTAGTCTTATAGCTACTACTACTAGCTTACTACTACTACTACTATTTTTTAGTAAGTTTCCTATTTCCTTTTACTATTACTCTATTTATAATATATTATTAATATAGCTAATATATAGTAGAATTTATAAAATAAATTTCTACTCGTATTTAGTATTATTACTATAAGTATATTATATTATTATATTAAAGATAAGTTACTAACGTATTATAAATAACTAATAATATTATTATAGCTAGAGACCCTATTACTTCTAAAGAAGAGGATATTAAGGATATTAATATCCTTAATAACCTAGTATATCTATATTACGTTATTATACCTAGTATACTACTAACCTAGTAATAGGATATAATCCTTTATAATATACCTTACTATACTTATATTATTTATATCTCTTATAAGTATAGCTTTTAGTATAGTAATAACCTAGGTAAGTTATACTATTATTACTTTATCTTTATAGCGAAATACTAACCTTAGCATAGATAGAGATAGCCTAAAGTATATTACTTATACTAAGTTAAAAAAACCTTATAAAGCTATATATTATTACTATATTATTACTATATTATTATTACTAATTTATAGTAATAGGTTTTTAACTAGAAGATAATTACCTTTACTTATTATCTAAAAGCTATTTCTATAGTCTTAAAGGTATATTAGTATAAGTTTACTATATAAATAATATATACTAATCCCTCTAGACTATTTACTAGAAGAAGCTCTATAATAATACTAAGTATACTATTTATACTAAGTATAAGGATAAGTAAAAGGGTAGCTCTAGTTTAGCTTTATACTAAAATCGTAATAACTACGTTATACTAGTAAAGGCTATTAAGAAAAATACTAATACTATTAAGAGCCTTAAGAATACCTTTTATTTAGTATATTTCCCCGCTAGAACTACTACCCTTATCCTTATTCCTAAGGATAAGGATAAGGATAATAAAAAGGAAACTAGAAAGGAAGATAATAAGGAGTAATTAAGTTATAGTTAGGTTAGGTTTATACTAAGGGTACTTAGTTTAAATTTTTATTTTATTATAAAGACTCTAGGGCTTATCCCCTTTTAATAAACTACTTTAATTTATATATATTCTATATATAATCGTAGCGTTATTATATTAAGTCTATTATAGTTATTACTTATTCTTAATTAAGCTATAGGGCTAATCTAAACTAATTAGGGGTCTTATAGTAGAAGAACTACCTTATAAATAGTCTTACTAGGGTTAGGTTATTTAGAGCTATATAAACTCTAGCGTAGTCTTATAGTAGTACTAGTAAGTTAAAGTAAGCTATAGTTAGTAGTAAGTAGTTAAGAAAAATATAGAAGACTATCTCTTCTTCGAAGCTATATTAATATAAGGGTGATATTACCCCTAGGATAAATATAGAATATAGGAAGCTTTAGAAGCCTAGCTTTCTAATATATAGCTAGGTAAAGGCTATACTCTTATACTTATATAGGTCTCTATATATAAGTAGGTCTTTAAGTTATCTTTAGAAGGATAGGTTAATATTAGCTACCTAGAGTTAATATTAGCTATAGTTTAAGGCTAGGGTATTAGTAAGTTAAGTCTATTACTCTTACTATATTACTTCTATAGCTAAGGCTAGGGTCTCCTTACTAGGGTATTATACTTAGAGCTATACTAAGTACCCTATACTAGGTATCTAAGTAAGGCCTTATTATTCTAGTAGGGTTCTTATAACCTTATTATATATATCCTATATTTACTATATTATTTTAGTAACTTTAAGTTAGGCTTCGAAATAAGTAATTCTTTTATTTAAATATAAATCTAAAAGGAAGACTACTACTTATATCTCTAGGCTCTAGATAGGGGTAGCCTTATATATACTAAGTATAATATAGAGACTTACTAATTACTCTTTACTTAATATCTATATAATCCCCCTTAAATTTCTATATATTATTATAAGTATATAGAAAGCTAAGGCCCTATAAGCTATTATACTATAGATAACCTTTATATATATCTTTTATACTTAGCTAAGTTAGTATTCTTATATAAATATAGTAAATATAATAAAAGCTACTCTCTAGTATTATAGCTTAGCTTAGAGCTTTATAAGGTACTTATATTACTAAAGCTTATAGTATAACTATACTCTAAGGAACCTAAAGCTTTTTATTAATATTATTATTTTAGTATTAAGCTATATTCAAGTTATAATTAAGGTATAGGCTCTAGTAAAGTAAATAAGTTTACTTTTTAAGGGTTTAAATTATATACTAACCTAAGTAGCCTAATAGTTATATATTTACTATATAGCTTTAAGCTACTACTATATTATTACTATACCTCTACTAAAAGTAAGGATATTTATATTATTTATAAAGTCTATTATATTTATTCCTAGTATTAGTTTAAGGTCTTTATATAATATACTAATATAAAGAAGGAATAAGATAAGTAATAATAATAAGCCTTATAAGACCCCTACTAATACTAAGAGGGGTATTAATAATATATTATTAAAGTAGAGTTAGGCTATTTATATAGTAAGGAAACTAGCTATTTATTATACTATCTAAAAGGGTATCCTTTTATTATAGAATATAGAAAGAAAGTATATATAGTTAACCTAGTTAAATATACTTTTAAGGTCTAGCTATAAGAGTAAGGTAGTTCTACCCTAGTTCTATATTATTACTACTAGTTCTATAATAATTTATATAGCTACTTTTATTAAGTATTAAAGTCTATTTCTTATCTACCTTTTAAGTAGTAAATAATACTTTTTTACTATATTTATAATTTAGTAAGCTATAATTACTTTAAAGACTTTACTTATAATACTAAGTAAGGAAATTAATTATTAATTACTAGGTTAAGAAAGCTATTTTTTATCTTTACTTAATTTTAAAATAATTACTATTTTTATATTATAAAAGTAGTATAAGAATATCCTAGTAATATAATTTATATTAAGTAAAATCTAGAATATTTATATTACTAGTTTACTATAAGCTTTAAGAAGGCCTAGTAATAAGCTATCTTCTCCTAGTACTTTCTAGGGGGAGGTATATTTTATTATCTCCTTAATTTCTTTAATATTAAAATAAAGTAAGAGTAATAATAGGTTAGGGTAAGTATAAGGGTTTAGTAGGTTAAGGGGGCTATTATAAAACTAGTAGGCTAGGGGGAAAAAATATTTAATTAGGGTTTATATTTTCTTAGTATATATTATAACTAGTAAGGTATTATAATAATAAAGGTCTAGGATATATAGTAATATTAATATAGTTTTACTCTAGAATCTTACTTATTATTTAAATTACTATAAAATTAAGGGGTTTAAAAAGGCTTAGTATATAAGCTAGTACTAGCTACTTTACTTTACTTCGAATATAGTATAGCTTTATATTTATTTTACTTCGAGTAATTAGTTTTAATATATTAGGTTTCTTATCTAAAGGTATAGTCTTTTAGCCTATTTAGCTTTATAAATTACCTTATTAATACTCTAATTCTATTATAATTCCTATCTAGCCTTAGGTTTACCTACCCTTAAGGGGGTAAAAGCTAATATAGTTATATATAATTATTCTTTAAGCTAGGTTATATATACTTTAATTCCCTTAGGTATTATAGGGGTTAGTAATATAATCTTAGGTTAGAAATATATTATTACCTTAGTAAAGGCTCTTTCTTTATCTATTATTTACTAGATAAAGCTAGGTCTTAGGCTATTATTATTAATCTCCCTAGTTATAATATAAATAAGCTATAAGAAATAATTAAACTTAGTAAGGTTAGCTTAACCTTTATAAATAATATTAAGGTTATATATAGCCTATATATAGTTAATAGTACTATTTCTATAGCTATATATAAAGTAAGTAATTATACTTTTAAGGGTAGTAAGGCTAAGGTACTATTATATTACTAATATAATAAGGTTATTTATTCTTATAGAGTAATAGTTAAAGGTATTTTATAAAAGGTAATATAGGTTAAAATCTCCTATAAGTATATAGTATTATTAAGCTAGTATCTAGGTAAGTATATAAATTAGGTTATTCTAGCTTAGGTTAATAAACTTTAGTAAATATATATAGTAAATTATTAGCTAGTTACTTAGAAGGGTAATACTATATTAGTCCTTACTAGATTAGGTTAATTATACTTCAGGGCTATAGTATTTATAGATATATAGTATTACCTTTCTTACTTAGGAAGTAAGGTAGTATTAGCCTTAGCCTAGATATACTAGGGTTTTAGTATAAGAGTTAAAGTAAGCTTCTTAGAGAATAATTATATTATATTAGGCTTTATTTTATAAGGCTAGGTATATAAGGGCTAGTTTCTTTATTATATTCTAATAGAGGATTCTAATTATTAAGGGGAAAATAAGCTTAGAGTAGCTATACTATAGGAAGATATTAAGGATAAATTAGTATTATTATATAAGAGTTAAGTCTATCCTTAGGTCTATCTTATATAAGCTAGAAGGGTTATTATAAAGAGCTTATTAAGGGGGTTTATCTTTTTTCTCTTAAAGTCTAAGCTATTTAAGCTTAGAGTTAGTAAGGCTAGTATTAATTTAAGATTAAGCTAAGATTAGCCTAAGCCTAAGTTAGCCTAGCTATTATTAAACTAGGTAGCTTAGTATAAGTAGGCCTACTTAGTATTATCCTAAACCTTAGAGGTCTTTAGGTAATAGTAGTCCTAAGTAGTATAGTTATTATTATAATTAGTATAATAATATAAGACTTTGCCTTATTTTATTAAGTATTTATTTTTAGTTAGGTATATATTAATTATATACTTATTATATATTAGCTTTATATTATAATACTTAGCAATATATCTTATCTTATAATACTAGAAGTATTATATAAGGTAAAAGGATTTATTATAAGGCTTAGTATTAAAGATCTCTATTTATATTATAAGGCTATTATTATAAAGTTAGTTTACTACTTTAAGCTTATTAATAGTAAAGATAAGGTTTACTTTCGAGTTAGGTTTACTATAGTTATAATAGGCTATATATTATATAACTTAGACTTTATTAGCTTATTTAATCTTAGTAATAACTTTAATAGTATCCCCCTATTTAAGTATTTAAACTAAGACTTTTTTAATTATTAAGATATAGTTACTATAAACTATTATTACTTATAGCCTAAAGGTATATAGTAATTATAAGAGATTTAATTTATATTATTAAGTTTCTATTCGAAAGGTAATAATTATATTTTTACTCTATAAGATATATAAAGTTATAGTAGTATTAGACCCTAGCGCTTTATTAATTACTATTATAGTTTCTTTTATACTCTATACTTAGTAGCCTAGGTTAATTCCTTTATATTTAATTATAACTTATTAGTTAAAGTAAGCTAGGGTTAACTTTATAGTATAACTATAGGGGGGGGTTAGGAAGGTAGTTACTACTAAGGTAATAGTTACCTATATTTTCTTCTATATTCTAAAAGCCTTTAAGATAGCCTTTTTAATAGTTTACTCTAAGTTAGTTTTTATAATTATTATATAGTTAGCTTAAAGGTAGGTTACTTACTTATTAAGGAAGGTATATATATAGCGCTAAAAGAGGCCTTAGATACCTTAAAAATAGTTCTCTAGTACTAGGCTAGTTAATTCTTAGTAAGCTTTATAGTAGATTATATTATAAGAGTTAGGATATATATTTAAATCGGTTTTAATATATTTTATAGGGCTTATCCCCTTAAGTCTAGCGTTTAGGTAGTAGCGACTCTATATAAGTCCCTATTACCCCTAATTAATATCTATTAGTATCTCCTCTACTATACTAATACTATAAGGACGCGGTATTATCGTAGTATAAGTAAATTAATACTACTAAATTAATTAAAGCTATTATTAGTAATTTTAGAGATAGTTCTAGGCTTATAAGTATATATCGAGGCTCTTAAGAGTATTTTTTTTATTATTTTATTATAATAGGTATTATAATATTAGAAACTTATATAAACTTATAAAAAGCTTATAAATATTACTTTATATAAATAGTAAAATTAGGGCTAAGCTTTAGCTTAGTAAAATATAGCTTACTTTATATATATAAGGGGAGGTTTAAAATATAAAGTAGCTTATAATTAAAAGGTATTATAATAAAGCTTATAAAGATATAAAGAATTCTTAATATAGTTATTAATAAGAAATTATATTAAATAGCTTATAATAACTATAAGGTTATATAAATAGATTATTAATACTTTATATTAAGTAAAATTATAATAATAACCTAGGGTCTAAGGCTCTAATATAAGTATATAATATACCTAATTATAATAAGAATATCTCTTACTTATAATATAAGTATCTAGTATATATTAATAAAAGTAAGCCCCTAGGGCTTTATAATATAACTTAATAAGATATAAAGGTAAGTATTACTTAAAATCTTAGGTATTTATAGATTAACCCTAATTTATTACTTAGAAATAAAAACTTATATCTTTTTACTAAACTTATACCTTAATAAATAAGTAAATTCTTAGTAAGACTAAGTAAAAAGCTTTACTTAGGTATTTAAGTAAGCTTTTAATAATTATATAAATACTTTATACTAAAAATACTTTTTTAAATAATACCTTATTTAATAAGGTATTAAGAATTTATCTTATAAGACTAATATAATTACTTATTATATAATAAGCTCTTTACTACCTAGGAATAGTAATAAGCTATAATATATTATATATTAATTAAATACTTAAATAAGAAAGAGTATTATATTATAAAAATAAACTTAATTTATTATAATTTTAAATTATACTAAGGGCTTATTAAAGCCTAATTATTATTTTTAATATAGATATATACTAACTATATAGGGCTCTAAGTATATTTAATAGCTTATAAAGTCTTAAGTATAATATAATATTATAAGTATAATAGTAAGTATAAGACCCTTTAATATATTATAGTCTTTTATATAAAAGAGAGGGAAGAGTAAATAGCCCTTATAATAATATTAATAAGGCTAATAAACTATAAGAAGCTCTATAGTAAATTTAAATTAATAGTAACTTTTATATAATAGTTTATAAAAACTAAATAACTTATTTAATTCTTATAAGTAATAGATTTTTTATATAAATAAAGTATAAGTAAATTAATTAAAATTACCTAGCCTTAGTAAAAACTAAGTAAATAATAAATAAAAAAAAAGAATAAAAAAAATAAACTAAATAAAGTAATAATAAAATAAATCTACTTATAATAATAGAATATACCCTTTATAGCCTTTTTATATATTTAATAATAGTAATATATAGCTTTTTTATACTTTTAATATTCTTACTCTACCTCTTCTAAGTAATATTATATATAATTAATATTAAAGAATATAATAAGCTATATACCTAACTTATACTTATATTAAAGCTAATATTATATAAGTATAATAAGAGATTTAAATACTTTTATCTAGTAATAAAAAAGAGTTAGTAATTCCTTAGTATTAGACCTAGGTAGGTATAAAGGTAGGGCTAGTAATAAACCTTTAGTAATACTATTTATAATAGGGTTAAAAGATATAATATAAGGGTAATAAGAATATAAAAAAGAAAATAATTTACTAGGGTTTCCCTTAAGGTTAATAATAGTATTATAAGATATAAGCTTATTAAAAGGTAAGGTAATAGTAGCCTTAGTAGGTATAAGTAGACTTATAGTAAGGGTAGTCTTAGTTTTATAGAGTAGTTATTTATCCTATATTTCTCGCTATCTATCCTATTATAAGTAAGCTATAGTAGTATAAGAGTAAATTTATACTATAGCTAGTATTAATTATATAATATAGCATAGCATAGCGTAGTATAGTATTAGCTAGTAATATTAATTAAATAGTATAGCGTAATAGCTAGTAGCTTAATTAAATATATAGTATATTATAATAGTAGCTCGTAGCTAGTAGCTACTATTATACTATATTTAATTAATACTAGCTACTAGCTACTAGCTACTAGCGCGCTGTACTATTTAATTAAGCTACTAGTTACTAGCTATTACGCTATGCTATTTATTAATTAATACTATATTAATATACGAATTTACTATCTTAGTACCTTATTATAATCTTAGCTATAATAGCCTACTTATAGTAAGATAGATAGTAAGAAGTATAAGATAGATAACTGCTCTGTAGTTTTAGCCTTAGTAAGAGTTATAGTAAAGGTAGTCTTAGCCTTAATAGGAATTACCCTTTTCTCTTTAGTAATAAAGGTAATTACTTTCTTTATAGTAAACTTATAGCTTAAAAGGGTAATAAAATTATTAGCTAAGGTTATAAGCTACTTCTTATATTATAAGAGTTAGTAAGGCTAGTAATATTATAATAAAAGTATAGGTAACTTACTTAGTTAATCTAGTCTATATAACTAAAAATTACTATATTCTCTAGTTTCTTTTATATAGTAATAATATAGTAATTAACTAGCTATACTACCCTACTAATAACCTTAGTATAGCTATAGCTAATATTATAATAATATAAATATTTCTTAAAAGAGTTATCTAAATTATTAATAAAGAACCTATAACTTGCTAGGGGTATATATTAGTTTTATAGCTATACTTATATAATATAAGGTAAGCTATACTAATAGATTACTTATTACTAAGGAAAACCTTAATATAATATTAGTAAGGGACCTCTTTATAAAGAGTTAGTAAAAAAATATAATAAAAACTTAATAATTTATTAAAGAATAATATAAAAAGTATAATAAATAAGGTAATTACTTATATTATAAAGTAAGGCTTTAGGGATATTTACTTATATTTTTATAATAATAAGGCTTATATTAGTAATAATATTATCTTTACCTTTATTTTTACTTTTACTTTTAATTTTAAAGGTAGTAATTTCTTTATAAAAGTAAAGAAATTAAAACTTATAAAGAAAGCCCTATAAGAAATAGGAGTTAACTAATAAGTTATTATTATAAATATACTTCTACTTTTAAGGGGTTTTTATAAGTAAAGCCTAGGTAAAAATAATAGAGGTAAGAATAGTAGAGGCTTTACTAGAGTTATTTATTAATATAAGAATAGTATTATTAATATAAGGTATAGGAATATTAAGCTTTTATAAAGTAAAAGCTTATAAAGTAATATAACTAGAAGTAAGTAAAGGTATAAGACTAGTAAGCTTATTTATATTAATATCTATTATAAAAGAATTATTAATAATCTTTATAGCTTCTTAGCTATACTCTTATATTATCTAGGTATAAAACCTAGCTAACTTAGTAAGAAATAGTATTATTATAAATAAGCTAGCTTATATAACCTAGGGAAGTATAATATAATAATAATTAATAAGAATAGCTTATAAAGTAGTAAGAAGCTTATTAATAAGTTTACTAATAGTAAGCTCCTTATATTCTTTATATTCTTCTTACCTAGTACTAGTAATAAACCTAATATAAGAGGTATTATTAAGATCTTTAATAAGGTTTTAATAAGAAAGGTATAATATATATAGAAAATTAGTATAATAGTAGTAATTATTATTACTATAAAACTTATTTATTATAAGATATTAGTAAATAAAATAATACTTAGGAAGAGTAATTTACTTATAATAAGATAAGAATAAGAAATTAAGATAAAAGTAAAAGAGTTATAAAAATAAAGCTAATATAATAGAAGAAAAAGAAGTTTATTATACTAGCTAGCTATAATAGCTCTAGATCTTCTACCTTAAGCTAATATAAGAAAAACCCTTAATTAGGAAGAAAACTTATATTTAGGCTCTATATAATATTAGGTTAAAGATAGCCTAGTTATAGTAGTAAGTTACTAGGGGTAGTAAGCTTAGCCTAGTAATAGAGCTTTAGGAGGGGGCCCTCCCTAAGAACTAGGGGGTATTAGGGCTACTCTTTAATAAGTAAGCGGGAAAGGATAGCTACTAAAATAATAGTTATATAGTATATCTATTACTATATTATATATAGTATAGTAGTAGGTTATATTTAGCATATAGGGATATAGCTATATAATATTATATTATTATATTATTTATATAATAGGTTTAGTATATTTATAGCCTTTATAGTAGGAGTAAATAGAGTAGCTTATTTACCTTACCTTATTAAAATAGTAGTAAACTATAGTAAACGATAGTCCCCTAGGTAGCTAGGGACTAGGGTATATAGCTAGTCTATTTACGTAGTAGGTATACTATATTTATAGTCTCTCTTTTAAATATAAATAGAATAGCTTATTTACTTAACTATACTAGAATAGTAATAAGCTATAGTAAATAGTAGTCCCCTAGGTAGTTAGGGATTAAAGTATATAGCTAGTCTATATATATACTAGGTATATTATATTTATAGTCTTTTTTCTAAATATAAATAGAGTAGCTTATTTATCTAATTATACTAGACTAGTAGTAAATAGTAGTAAATAGTAGTCTCTTAGTTAGCTAGGGAGTAGGGCGTATAGTTAACTTATTCTCGTAGTAGATATACTATATTTATAGCCTCTTTTCTAAATATAAATAGAATAGCTAGTATACTAGCTACGATAATACTAGTTAGTTACTATAGCGTTATAGGGCCCCTAGCTATATAAGGTTAGCCTTTCCCCCTAGCTATACTTTCTTTCTTTTCTTTCTCTTTTAACCTTATTTACTCTAGTAAGTTACCCTTTTCTTTTATAATTACTATAGCTATATAATATTAATTAACTAGTCTTATAGCTACTATTACTAGCTTACTATTACTACTACTATTTTCTAGTAAGTCTCTTATTTTTTTTTATTATTACTTTATTTACAATATATTATTAATATAGCTAATATATAGTAGAATCTATAAAATAAATTTTTACTTACGTTTAGTATCGTTACTATAAGTATATTATATTATTATATTAAAGATAAGTTACTAATATATTATAGATAGCTAATAATATTATTATAGCTAGAGACCTTATTATTTCTAAGGAGAAGGATATTAAGGATATCGATATCCCTAATAACCTAGTATATCTATACTACGTTATTATACCTAGTATACTACTAACCTAGTAGTAGGATATAATCTTCTATAATATACCTTACTATACTTATATTACTTATATCTCCTATAAGTATAGCTTCTAGTATAGTAATAACCTAGGTAAGTCGCGCTATTATTACCTTATCTTCGTAGTAAAATACTAACCTTAGTATAGATAGAAATAGCCTAAAGTATATTACTTATACTAAGTTAAAGAAACCTTACGAAGCTATACGTTATTACTATATTATTACTATATTATTATTACTAATTTATAGTAATAAGTTCTTAACTAAAAGATAATTACCCTTATTTATTATCTAAAGGCTACTTTTATAATCCCGAAGGTATATTAATATAAGTTCGCTACGTAAATAATATATATTAATCTCTCTAGATTATTTACTAAAAGAAGCTTTATAATAATACTAAGTATACTATTTATACTAAGTATAAAGATAAGTAAAAAGGTAGCTCTAGTTTAGCTTTATACTAGAATTATAATAACTATATTATATTAGTAAAGGCTATTAAGAAAAATATTAATATTATTAAAAGCCTTAAGAATGCCTTTTATTTAGTATATTTCCCTACTAGAATTACTACCCTTATCCCTATTCTTAAGGATAAGGATAAGGATAATAAAGAAGAAACTAAAAAAGAGAATAATAAGGAGTAATTAAGTTATAATTAGGTTAGGTTTATACTAAGGGTACTTAATCTAAATTTTTACTTTACTATAAAGACTCTAGGGCCTATCCCTTTTTAATAAATTACTTTAGTTTATATATATTCTATATATAATTATAGTATTATTATACTATATCTACTATAGTTATTACTTATTCCTAATTAAGCTATAGGGCTAATTTAAATTAGTTAGGGGTTTTATAGTAGAAGAACTACTTTATAAGTAGTTTTACTAAGGTTAGGTTATTTAGAGCTATATAGACTCTAGTATAGTCTTATAATAGTATTAATAAGTTAAGGTAAGCTATAGTTAGTAGTAGGTAGTTAAGAAAAATATAGAAGATTATTTCCTCCTTAAGGCTATATTAGTATAGGGGTAATATTACCCCTAGGATAGATATAGAATATAGGAAGCTTTAAAAGCCTAGCTTTCTAGTATATAGTTAGGTAAGGGCTATACTTTTATACTTATATAGGTCTTTATATATAAGTAGGTCTTTAGGTTATCTTTAGAAAGATAGGTTAATATTAGCTACTTAGAGTTAATATTAGCTATAGTTTAAAGCTAGGGTATTAATAAATTAGGTCTACTACTCTTACTATACTACCTTTATAGCTAAAGCTAGGGTTTCCTTACTAGGGTATTATATTTAGAGCTATACTAAGTACCTTATACTAGGTATCTAGGTAGGGCCTTACTACTCTAGTAGGGTTTTCGTAACCTTATTATATATATCCTATATTTATTATACTATTTTAGTAACTTTAAATTAGGTTTTAAAGTAAGTAATTCTTTTATTTAAATATAAGTCTAAGAGGGGAATTATTACTTATATCTCTAGGCTCTAGATAGGGGTAGCCTTATATATATTAAGTATAATATAGAGACTCGTTAATTACTCTTTACTTAGTATCTATATAATCCCTTTTAAGTTTCTATATATTATTATAAGTATATAAAAAGCTAAGGCCCTATAAGCTATTATACTATAGATAACCTTTATATATATCTCTTATACTTAGCTAAGTTAGTATTCCTACGTAGACGTAGTAAGTATAGTAAGAGTTACTTTCTAGTATTATAGCTTAGCTTAGAGCTTTATAAGGTATTTATATTACTAAAGCTTATAATATAATTATACTCTAAGGAACTTAAAGCTCTTTATTAGTATTATCGTTTTAGTACTAAGCTATATTTAAGTTATAGCTAGGGTATAAGCTTTAATAAAGTAAATAAGTTTACTTTTTAAGGGTTTAAACTATATATTAACCTAAGTAGCTTAGTAGTTATATATTTACTATATAGCTTTAAGCTACTATTATATTATTACTATACCTTTACTAAAAGTAAGGATATTTATATTATCTATAAAGCTTATTATATTTATTCCTAGTATTAGTTTAAGGTCTTTATATAGTATATTAATAAAAGAAAAATAGGATAAGTAATAATAATAAGCCTTATAAGACCCCTACTAGTATTAAGAAAAGCGCTAATAATATATTATTAAAGTAAAATTAGGCTATTTATATAGTAAGGAAGCTAGCTATTTATTATACTATCTAAAAAGGTATCCTTTTATTATAAAGTATAGAGAGAAAGTATATATAATTAACCTAGTTAAATATACCTTTAAGGTCTAGCTATAAAAGTAAGGTAGTTCTACCCTAGTTCTATATTATTACTACTAGTTCTATAATAACTTATATAGCTACTTCTATTAAGTACTAGGGTCTATTTCTTATTTACTCTTTAGGTAATAAATAATACTCTTTTATTATATTTATAATTTAATAAGCTATAGTTACTTCGAGGATTTTACTTATAATACTAAGTAAGGAAATTAGTTACTAATTACTAAGTTAAGAGAGCTATTTTTTATCTTTACCTAGTTTTAAAATAACTACTACTTTTATATTATAGAAATAATATAAGAATATCCTAGTAATATAGTTTATATTAAGTAGGGTCTAGAGTACTTATATTACTAATTTACTATAAGCTTTAAAGAGGCCTAGTAATAAGCTATTTTCTCTTAATACTTTTTAAAGAGAGGTATATCTTATTATCTTTTTAACTTTTTTAATATTAAAGTAAGGTAAGAGTAATAATAAGTTAGGGTAGATATAAGAGTCTAGTAGGTTAAGGGGGCTATTATAAAACTAGTAAGCTAAGGGGAAGAAGTATTTAGCTAGGGTTTATATTTTTTTAGTATATATTATAGCTAGTAAGGTATTATAATAGTAAAGGTCTAGGATATATAATAATATTAATATAGTTTTACTCTAAAATCTTACTTATTATTTAAGTTATTATAAGGTTAAGGGGTCTAAAGAAGCTTAGTATATAAGCTAGCGCTAGCTATTTTACTTTACTTTAAATATAGCATAGTTTTATACTTATTTTACTTTAAGTAATTAGTTCTAATATATTAGGTTTCTTATCTAAAGGTATAATTTTTTAGCTTATTTAGCCTTATAGATTACCTTATTAATACTCTAATTTTATTATAGTTCCTATCTAGCCTTAGGTCTACTTACCCTTAGGGGGGTAAAAGCTAGTATAATTATATATAATTATTCTTTAAGCTAGGTTATATATACCTCGATTCCCTCGGGTATTATAAGGGTTAGTAATATAGTCTTAGGTTAAAAGTATATTATTACCTTAGTAGAGGCTCTTTCCTTATTTATTATTTACTAGATAAAGCTAGGTCTTAGGCTATTATTATTAATCTCCCTAGTTATAATATAAATAAGCTATAAGAAATAGTTAGACCTAGTAAGGTTAGCTTAGCTTTTATAAATAATATTAAGGTTATATATAGCTTATATATAGTTAATAGTATTATCTCTATAGCTATATATAAAGTAAGTAATTATACTTCTAGGGATAGTAAGGCTAAGGTATTATTATATTACTAATATAATAAGGTTATTTATTTCTATAGAGTAATAGTTAAAGGTATTTTATAAGGGGTAATATAAGTTAAAATCTCTTATAAGTATATAATATTACTAAGCTAGTATTTAGGCGAGTATATAGATTAGGCTATTCTAGCCTAGGTTAGTAAACTTTAGTAAATATATATAGTAGATCGTTAGCTAGTTATTTAAAAGGGTAATACTATACTAGTCCTTACTAGATTAGGTTAATTATACTTCGGGGCTATAGTATTTATAGATATATAGTATTACCTTTCTTACTTAGGAAGTAAGGTAATATTAGCCTTAGCTTAGATATACTAAGGCTCTAGTATAAGAGTTAAGGTAGGCTTCTTAGAAGGTAATTATATTATATTAGGCTTTATCTTATAAGGCTAGGTATATAAGGGCTAGTTTCTTCGCTATATTCTAATAGAAAACTCTAATTATTAAGGAAAGGATAAGCTCAGGGTAATTATACTATAAGAAGATATCGAAAATAAATCGGTATTACTACATAGGAGTTAAGTCTATCCCTAGGTCTATCCTATATAAGCTAGAAGGGTTACTATAGAAAGCTTACTAAGAGGGTTTATTTTTTTTCTCTTAGGGTCTAGGCTATTTAGGCTTAGAGTTAGTAGGGCTAGTATTAATTTAAGATTAAACTAGGATTAGCCTAGGCCTAGGTTAGCTTAGCTATTATCAAACTAAGTAGCTTAGTATAGGTAAGCTTACTTAGTATTATCCTAGACCTTAGAGGTCTTTAGGTAATAGTAGTCTTAGGTAGTATAATTATTACTATAGTTAGTATAGTAATATAAGACCTTGCCCTATTTTACTAGGTATTTATTTTTAGTTAGGTATATATTAGTTATATACTTACTATATATTAGCTTCGTATTATAATACTTAGTAATATATCTTATTTTATAATACTAGAAGTATTATATAAGGTAGAGGGATTTATTATAAGGCTTAGTATTAAAGATTTCTACCTATATTATAAAGCTATTATTATAAAGTTAATTTATTACTTCGAGCTTATTAATAATAAGGATAAGGTTTACTTTCGAGTTAGGTTTACTATAATTATAATAAGCTATATATTATATAACTTAGACCTTATTAACCTATTTAATTTTAATAATAATTTTAATAGTATTCCCTTATTTAAGTATTTAAACTAGGATTCTTTTAACTATTAAGGTATAGCTACTATAGATTATTATTACCTATAGCCTAAAGGTATATAGTAGCTATAAGAAATTTAATTTATATTATTAAGTCTCTATTTAAAAGGTAATAATTATATTTCTACTTTATAGGATACGCGAAGCTATAGTAATATTAGACCCTAGTACCCTATTAATTACTATTATAATTTTTTCTATACTCTATACCTAGTAGCCTAGGTTAATTCCTTTATATTTAACTATAACTTATTAGTTAAAGTAAGCTAGGGTTAATTTTATAGTATAGCTATAGGGGGGGGTTAGGAGGGTAGCTACTACTAAAGCAATAGCTACCTATATTTTCTTCTATATTCTAAGGGCTTTTAAAATAGCCTTCTCGATAATCTACTCTAGGTTAGTTTTCGTAATCGCTATATAGTTAGCTTAAGGGCAGGTTACCTACTCATTAAGGAAGGTATATATATAGTACTAGAAAAGGCCCTAAATACCCTAGAAATAGTTTTCTAGTACTAAGCTAGTTAATTCCTAGTAAGCTTTATAATAGATTATATTATAAGAGTTAGGATATATATTCGAGTTAGTTTTAATATATTCTATAGGGTTTATCCCCCTAAGTCTAGTATTTAGGTAATAGTAACTCTACGTAAGTCCCTACTACCCCTAATTAATATCTATTAGTATCTCCTCTACTATACTAACGCTATAAAGATATAGTACTATTATAGTATAGGTAAATTAATACTATTAAATTAATTAAAGCTATTATTAGCGATTTTAGAGATAGTTCTAGGCTTATAAGTATATATCGAGGCTTTCGAGAGTATTTTTTTTTTATATTTTTATAATATATATTATTTTATTTTATTTTATACTTATAAATAAATTTTATTTATTAATTTATAATAAATAATAATAATAATAATAATATAATTATTATAATTAAAAATTAAATATATATATATTTATATAAAATATAATTAAAATATAATAATATAATAAATTTAATAATAAACTATATTTTATTATAAGGTATTAATATAAAAAGAAAGTTATTATATTATATTTATTAAGAAACTAAGCTTATAAAAAAAACTTATTATATAACTTAGTATATTATATAAATTAATAGCTACTAGAGGTAGCTATTAATAGTAGTAATTACTATAAGTAATTATTATAATAATAATCCTTTATTAAGTAAAACTTTTTAAGACTTATTCTTTATATTAGCTCTTATAATAGCTACTTATAATAGCTATAGGGGTATTATTTATATATTAATTAGTATACTAGTAATACTAGTACGCTAATTATAAAATAGTTAAGAATTAGTTTATAAATAATTAAATATATATATATAAGTAATACTTGTATTATAATATTTATAATATTAATATAAATTATTACTTTAGTTAATTCTCTTTAAAAGGAAGTATTTACTATAGCTTAAAGAAAGTAAGAATACTATATATTTTTTTTATATTAAAAATCCCTGTTAACTATAGCTTAGTTATATAGACTATATTATATTAATTATAATATAAAGCAAAAAGCTAGAAGGCTTACTAGCTAGTAACCCTGCCCTGTTAAGTATATTTAGCTATTAAGCTTATAAGGCTTATATTATATAATTATTAAGGACCTAGTATAATAGAGCGTCCTTTATAGAGGTTTTAAAGTAGGTTTACTACTTTTTAGAAGGTAGGTTAAGTTAACTTAATTAAATAGTATATCTTTTATAAAGGTAGTCTATAAGAAGCTTTAAAAACTTCTTAATTAATAAGTAATAATTAACTTAGATTAATTACTAAAGATCTAGCTATTTACTCTAGTAGTAAGTAAGGTATATATATATTTATCTAGCTCTTTATTAATCTATATACTCTATATAATTTATTTACTCTATTTAAAGTAGTTAGATTAGATAGATTAAATAAAGTACTTCCTTATTAGTCTAAGCCCTACTTATTATAATATATATTAAAGCTATTATTTTAACCTTTCTTTTATAGGTTATATTATTATAGCTACCTCGTCCCTTAGCTATATATTACTTATCTAGCGCCTAGCCTCTAAATAGGCTTCTACTATTAATTTATAATACTAATAAGGCTAAACCTAACTAATAACTTAGATAAAAAGTTTTACTACTTTAATTATAATAGTAAAAACTACTTAAAAAATACTTACCTTAAGTTAAGGTAAAAAAACTAATTTATTAATAGTTAGTAAAGAAACTATTACTAACTAAAATAAATACCCTTACTTTAATTAGTACTCTTTAGTTTAGGGTAATATTATAATTTACTATTATAGTAATAATATAGTATTATATCTTAATTAATACTTAAGTAAGACTAAATACTTATAATAAAGTAGATACTATTAATATTATATTTATATAGAAATACTAACTTAAGTAAGTATTTATAATACTTCTATTACTAAAAGCTACTAAGAACCTATTAATTTACTAGTATAATATATAGGAGGTCTTAATCTAGGTTATAAACTCGAGAGATATAACTTAGTTTTTAATATAAGTATATATTACTATTAATAGTAACCTAACTTAAGAGGGAATCCCTATTCTCTTAGGTATACTTACTATAGTAAAGGAATATATTTATCTCTCTTTACTAGAAAAGAAATAGTAATTTAAATAATATTAAAAGGGGGCTAAGGTCTTTAAACTTATATAATTTATATAAGAATACTAAAATAAGGTATAAGTATTTATAGTTATAAGAGATAAGTTAATTATACTTAAGGATAAGGAGGTCTTAAGTAATAAATAAATAAAGATTAAAATCCTTATAGAGCTATAAGACTTTAAAGATATATTTAATATATTTAATTCTAGTATTTTACTATATTATAAAAGAATAAACTATATAATTAACTTAAACCCTAGTAAAATACTATTATATAAGCCTATCTACCCCCTATTTTAATTAAAACTCTAAGAGTTATAATAATACCTAGATAATAACTTAGAAAAAGGATAAATATACCCTTCTAAGAGTCTAGCTAGTATATTAATCCTCTTTATATTAAAGAAGGATAGATTTCTTTATTTATATATAGATTATAAGAGACTTAATAAAATATTAATAAAAAAATAATATATATTACCTCTTATCTTAGAAATTATAAATTATTATTAAGGGATATAATACTTTATAAAAATTAATATTAAAGATACTTATTATTATATTTATATTAAGGAGGGTAATAAGTAAAAAATAGTATTTTATACCTAATATAAGTATTATAAATACCTTATTATACCTTTTAGACTTATAAATACTCTAGCTACTTTTTAATATTATATTTATTAAGTATTATAAGGGTTAGTTAATACTATATATATAATATATTTTAATAATATCTTAATTTATTTAAAAATATAAAATAAGTATATTTAGTATATATAATAAGTACTTTGTCGGGGCAGCCCAGCAGACCCTGAACCTACAAGTTGCTGAGTCAGGCCCGAAGGAAGGATGGGAGGATGTGGACATATAAGAAGCATTGAGATCCCTGAGATCAGATGGTTCACCATGCACTTTTCGCACTTTTTCATGAGCTTTTCATAGTTCAATTGAGGGATTTGTTGCCCTCCTACTCTTGCTGAGATGGCCTTTGTTGCCTCTCGATTTTCAGTCCCGTGAGACGTTTTACCATGTGATCTTTACGACAAGGCCATTCATGCCTTACATCTTATTTACACGATTGCCTTAGACGTCTGGGCCCTTTATCCAGCTTACAACAGCAGTCGTTGCTCTCGGCCTTTGGTGTGTTCCGTTGCCCTCAACAAAGTACTAGAGTAATTAAAGGTAATAGAGCTTTATATTAAGCTATTTAAGTATAACTTTTATTAAAACTCTATAAAATTCTTAAGGTTTATCTTATTTATTAATAATATATTAATAAACCCTTAATAAGTAAAAACTATTATTAAATAGAAAGAATTAGAAATATTTTAGGAGATATAAATCTTTTTTAGTTTTTATAACTTTTATTAATATTTTATTAAAAAATACTTAGGAATTATAATACCTTTAAATATATTACTTAAAAGTAATAAGAATAATAAAAAGCTAGGTAAAGTATAATTTAATAATATTAAGAAGCTAGTATTTAAATAATTAAAATAAGCCTTTTAAGAAATACTATTACTATAATATTTTAACTTTATAAGACTAATATATATTAAAATAAATATATTAAACTTTATTATAATAAGGATTCTATTATAATTTAATAATAAAGGGTAATAATACCTTATTATATTCTAGTTAAAGAAGTTTATAAATACTAAAAGAAATTATAATATATTTAATTAAGAAATATTTATTATTATAGAGTTATTTAAATACTAGTAATATTATATTAAAAGGGTCTTAATTTTAATAAAAGTCTTATTAAACTATTATAACTTATAGACCTTTATATAATATATAAAGCTAAATAGAAGGTAAATATAATAATATATAGACTTAGCCCTTTTTAACTTTATAATTAAGTATTATATAAGGAAGAATAACCTTATTAATAAGCTATTAAAATAATTAGATTATAAAAATAAAGACCCTAGTAATATTTACTTATTACTTAACTTTAAAAAAAAGCTAGTTAGAGTCTAAATAAAAATTTATAAATTAATATACTAAGGAAAATATAATAAGATACCTTTATAGGATAAGATACCCTAAGTCTTAGACTAGTCTAAGTATAATAAAATATTTTTATAAGAGAATTCTTCTTAGGCTTATAAAGGAGGAAATAGTAGTAAAAGTATATTAACCTTAGAGAGTTTAGCTAACTAAGCTAAAGAAAGAGCTAGTTATAAATAGTATATCTCTTATTATAATATAAGAGAAGTATTATAGGGTAGGGCTTTATATTAGGAAAAGTCTTAGTTTTTAGAAAACTTCTTTAAGGATATATAGGATAAAAACCCTAAGACTTAATAATTAAAAAATATTAAAGTAAAGGGTAATTATAAATTATAAAGTAAATATTAGTTAGTAGACTTTATAAGATTACTTAAATTTAATAATTATATTTATATACCCTAAGAGTAAACTATATACTAAGAGCTTTTATAGCTATATTATAATAATCCCTTAGTAAGTTATTTTAGAGTTAAGAGAATAATATTATTACTATAGAATAATTTCTATTAGAAAGGCTTATATAAAGATATTAAAGGATATATCTATAGCTATTAAGTTTACTAAAGTATAATCTTAAAGAAATATTAGCTTTATAATACCTTAGAATTATTATTAATTTTATATAGACTTTAGGCTAAAGTAATAATAGACTTTATTATAAAGCTACTTATATTAAGTTATAAGGGTAAAGAAGTTAATATAATCTTAGTAATTATTAACTAAATAACTAAGTACTTTTTATTTATTCTATATAATATAAAGATTAATATAGCTAAAGTAATATAAGTATTTTATAATAAAGTAAAGCTTTAGTTTAGGGCTCTAAAAGGAACTATTATTAATAAAGGCTTAGTATTTATAAGTAAGTTTTAATTAAAATTATATTATTATTTTAAAATTATATAAAAACTCTTAATAATATTTTACTTATAAATTAATAAGTAAATAGAAAAGATAAATTAAGTACTAGAGTATTATTTATACTATTTTATTAATAGTAACTAAGCTAATTAGCCCTTACTCTTATATATAATATAATTTATATATAATAATACCTAGAGTATAATAACTAGATATATACTTAACTAAGTATTTATAAGCTATAAGCTAGAGTTTTATATATATCTTAAAAATAAGATTATAGCTAGGGGGGTATTAAAAGTAAAAGTAAGAGTTAAGAAGCTTATTACTTTATAAAAATAATTTAAGAAATACTAGTAAAAAGCTATTAAATTATAAGTAAAATATTATAATAAATATTACTAGCTACTTACTCTAAAAGTAAGTAACTTAGTTAGCCTTTTTACTAAGAACTTTTACTTTAAAAAAGAAAAGAAAAACCTAGCTCTAAGGTATATTAGATTATTTTATATTCTAAAATATATTAGTATATAAATATATTACTTAGTATTACTAGAAAAATACTTATAATTTTATAATATTTTCTATATTAATTTCTTAAAACCTTAAAATAAGAAAGATCTAAAGAAAAATAATAATAAGGGTATATTAATACTAGATTTTAAAGAAAATAAGAGTAAATATAAGGTTAAAAAAATCTAGGATTATAAAGGCTCTTAAGATAATATTAAATACCTTATTAAATAAAAAGGATAGCTATTTAAATATAATTAATAAGTTTTTCTTAAGGATATATTAAATATAATATAAGTAATAAAGAAATATTACTAAAAAATAAGTACTTAAAACCTTACTAAAATTATACTAGCTTTTTTATACTAAATAAAGAAAAGAGGGAGGCTTAAAAAATAAGAAAGGAATAATATTAAGTTTAATACCTTATTAAATACTTATTAAGATATAAATAAAGTATTAAAATATAATTTTATTAATAATATATTCTAATAATAAAGAAAATTATTATACTCTTAGAATTAATAACTCTTTATAACTAAAATATTATTTAAAAGTTAAGAATATTAATAAAGAATAAATAAATATAATTATTAGCTTAGAACTTATATATATCCTTATAAAGTATTACTTTAGTTTCTTAGTATAAGGTATATTTTACTATTACCTAGGTAATAAAGCTATTATCTTTAAGGTAATTATATAAAGCTTACTTTACTTTTTATATATATAAGAGCTCTTTATAACTTATTTAGTTATTAGTATTATTAAGTTACTAAAGGGAAATATTAAGAACTTATTAAGTATTTTTTAAAGAATAAAAGGGGTTTACCTTATTAATAAATAGTATAAGGGCTAAAATATATATAGTAGTAAAGTATTAATAAGATATTATATATACTTAATAATTAGATTTAAGGACTTAGAAAGTAAACTAAAGAGTTAATAAATAAATATTAATATAAAAAAAAACTAAGAATTTTACTTTTTATAATAACTTACTTTTAATAAGGCTATATATTATATAATATATATACTTAGTATACTTAAAAGCTTTTAAGAAGTATATTATAAACTTATAAAAATAAAGGTAAGTTATAATTATAAATAAAAAAACTTATTTAATATTTTTTTTAATTAAATACTCTTTTATATTAAGGGTAAAAATACCTTATATTATATTATAAATAAAATTATTAAGCTAATTTAATAAGGTATAAAAATTATTATAATCTCTTAATATTATAATTATTACTTAGGAATTTAAAATTAGTATTAAAATACTTATAAACCTAAATAAAAGTACTTATTAATATATATATATTCTTTTAAGTATAATACTAAATATATTTCTTTATTATTAAGGTAATTTTAAAAAAATAATTAATTATTAGTATTTTAATAATATTATAATTATAAGCTACTTTTAAGGTATTAATATTAGTTTAAATATAATATATATAAAAATATTTTTTAATATAATAAACTATATTATTCTTTTTAAGCTAAGTTTTAAGTTACTTTCCCTTAAGAATTACTACCTTATTATTATTAATAATTTAAGTATTTACTTTCTTTTTTTTAAGCTTAGTTAAAGCTTTAGGAGCTTTAAGAGCTTTATAACCTTTCTTTTTATAAATTTAGTAAATTACTAATATTAACTTATTATTATCTAAGGGTAGTTTTATAGGCTCTTTCTTTATAATAAGAGCTTTCTCTTTTTCTTTATTCTTATAAGTAATAATAATATTAATATTAAAAAACTTATTATTATTATTATTATTATTAAGAACTTACTTAATAAAGTTATTATTAATACTTAAGGGTTTTAGCTCCTCCTTTTTCTTCTTATTAATAGTAATATATACTTACTATTTATATACTTATTTCTTTATTAATAGCTACTTACTATTACTAGCTAAGGGAGTAGGGCTAGTATTAATATCTTTATACTAAAGCTAATATTAATATTTCTAAGAGAAAGCTACTTATACTTTAATTTTAATAGAGAGCTAAACTATTATAGTATTAATAGCCTTATAAAAGTCTATTATTTTTCTTATATTACTATTATCCTATTTATCCTTCTTAGTAGCTATAGTAATATTATAAGTATTTTAAATATAAGTTAATATTTTTATAGTTTTAAAGTTCTTACTATTATTTAGAATTTTAATTAATAGCTAATAGATATATTTAAGCTTATTAAAAAGCTTAGGATTTACTTAAAAACTAGTACTAAGTACTAACTTAATTATTAAGACCTCCTTTAAAACTAAGCTTATAACTAATTTAGGATTATTACTAGTATTTATAAAGGGGTTACTACTTATTATTATATTACTACTTATATTAGTATTAGAGTATTTACTACCCTTCCTAAAGTATTAAAGGAAGAGGGCCTTATAAGACTAGGAGCTAAGGTCCCGAAGAAAGAGATTCTCTATATTAAGATAGGAGTAATCCGTAGTTAATTTAATAGTATTATTTTTTTTAGCTTCCTTAGCTTTCTTAAGGGCTTTATTCTTTATTAGCTTAGCGCTAGAGTTTTGTAATAATCTTTTTAGTAGCTTTTACTTAAGCCCTAGTAATAGTAACTATATTTCTATTAGGAATTAGAATTAAGCCTAGAGTAATCTTACGAGGTATTATATTATAAAGTATTACTAAGATATTATAGTTTTATACTAGGGTTCTAGTAGTAGATTAATAGCTACTACCTAAATAAATAGTATAGGGGCAGCTATACTATTACTATAATATTAATATACTATAGTTTTTTTTTAGCTTAAGTACTATTACTATAAGGTAAAAAATAGATTAAGAAGTTAAGTAAGTAATAAGGGTATATAGTTATAGGATAGTATTATATTAATAGTAATATAATATAGAAGAGAAGAATAGGAATATAGGAGTAGAGGAGCGTAGTATTATTATTAATAGATAGAAAAAAGCTCCGGACCTATTACTATAGTAGCCCTAGTACGTAGCTAAAGCAACCGCGTTTCTACGCGCTATATATATAATAGTATTATAAGGCCCGCTAGCCGGTAACCCCGCCCTGCCGAGTGTATTCGGCCATCAGGCCCACAAGGCCCACGTCACGTGATCGTTAGGGACCCGGTACCTTTTCGTGAGGGCCGCGGCACTAAAGCTTGAGACCTCAAGCTTTAGTCTTGTTACGAATACAGTGGCACCTTTGCTCCTACCTGACTGCGCACCTCTTGTGTGACTTATCCATTACAAAAGCAGAGCGGGTACGGCCTATAACTAGTCATAAGCTTAAGACTTTAACGAAGCTAGCGTTTAATACGAACACGATAGGCCCTTCATTACGCTAGGGTAGAATCAAGAGGCACACAAACAAGGTAATTACAGAAGCTCCGGTTACCGACCAGGGTCGGCCTGTTTCGTTAGTGGATACCATAAGCGATGACTCCAGAATACCAGGACGTGACAGTCGGACCAGCAAGATTATCCTCCAGCACAATCATTCGCTTATTACTGACGCCTGTTCTCCCTGTGGCTCTTTTGCCCATTCCGCCTATCCGCGTGTCAGAGTCATCCGTTGTCTTTGGTCTTCCAGTGGGTACGGCATTCTGCCATGAAACGCACGCCTGCGAGTAGAGCTCTCGTGGCGACTATACTGTCGATCGCTGGGCTCGTCGCCGCAGAAGGACCACTTTCCGTTGATTCCGATGGTGAAACCAAGTAGTCCAGAATCTTACCTACTACCATGCTAACTCGTGCATGGCAGAGTCCGCCACACAGGCCGCCGGTACCTTGGTTCACGATCTTCTGAAATATTATCATGGCAACGAGACGGGCGAAATCCCTGGTATCCTGGGCGACCAATCTCCCGCTGGTCATCACTGGTGGTTTGAAGGCGCTGTCATGTGGGCGACGTTAATAGACTACACGCATGTGACGGGCGACAAAACCTACAACGACCTCATCACCCAGGGCATGGTTTGGCAGACGGGTGAGGGGCAGAATTTCATGCCACTTAACTACACCATGACCATGGGGAACGACGACCAGGGGCTTTGGGCTATGGCAGCCATGTTGGCTGTCGAGCGCGGGTTCCCTGAACCGCCTTCCGACAAGCCCCAATGGCTCAACTTAGCAGTGAACGTTTTCAACACGATGGTCCCGAGATATGACGCTACATGCGGTGGTGGCCTACGATGGCAGATTCCCTCATCTAACAACGGCTATGGCTACAAAAATAGTGAGTCGCGCTATCTTCCCAACTGGATAAAAGTGGCTTCGCCTCTCATGCGCTGTTTTGCGAGCTCGCAGGTTTTTCCAACGGTGTCTTCTTTAACCTCGGCGCGCGACTGGCGCGCTACACTGGCAACAAGACGTATGCCGAGTGGGCCGATAAAACGTGGGACTGGATGGAGAAGGTGAATCTCATTGACCCTGAGACGTCTGCAGTATACGACGGCACCAATGTCAACGGAGGCTGCAAGTCGGTGAACAAGGTGCAGTTCTCGTGGGCCAGCGGCGTTTCTGCCCTCGGCGCGGCATATATGTACAACTATGTGAGTCGTCTCGGCCTCTCCCTTACCCGCTTAGAGTTCCAAGAGTTTACGCTAGAGGAAATATTGCGATTACGGTAGCTTACATGCCATAGACGGACGGAGCATCTAAGTGGCAGAACCGCCTCGACAAGCTCATCGGGCAGGGCTTAAAGACATTCTTCCCCGACGACATTGCCACAGAAACTGCCTGCGAGAATATTGGGAAGTGCACGCCCGACCAGAAGATGTGGAAGGGTGTCGTGCATCAGTGGTATGCGGCGGCGACACAGCTCGCCCCCTTCACGGCAGCCAAGCTCGTCCCTGCCATCAAGACTTCTGCAAAGGCTGCCGTCCAGCAGTGCACCGGGGGCGACACCGGGCGAGAGTGCGGATTTTCATGGGCCAACGGGACATTCGATGGAGACACGGGCGCTGAGCAGGAGATGAGCGTGCTGGCGGCTGTATCGTCGCTTTTAGTGCAGAGGTCGGAGGCGCCGCGCACGGCCAAGTCGGCCGGTGGCAGCTCGGCTGATAGCGATGGCGGCGATGACAGTGGCAAGGACCAAGGTAGCACGAGCGGCAAGAACAGCACGTCCAGCGGAGACAAGAATAGGTCCTCGGCTGCCGTTGTGGCGAGCACTGACATGCTTCTAGTGACTGCGTTGGCATTTCTCCTTACTGCCTGGCTACATATGTACCACACATAGGCTTTTATAGACGTAAACTTGACTTACATAGCATTAGCGTAATATGCCTGAGATTATGATCGCTCTATGGCCATAGCTGCCGGGCATTTGAGTATGGAGCGACGGAAGGTGGTGAGCAAGATGACATCCTGACGAGGTTAAAAGGGCCCTTGGGGCTCCGAAGCTCATCTTTAGTTGCGCTCATATCCTGCTTGGTATAGTCTCGGTAACGATTGATGGCATATGCAGGCCAAAACACTGAGCCAATTTGGCACACCCACAACAGACCTAACTAAGCCATCTTGACGGCTATCCCCATTACATTGATGCAGCAAGATGTCGACTCTTACTCTGGACACTCTCAATACACTGCTTCAACGGTTCGGTACGGACCCGATCCCCACCCTCCAAAACCTACCAGATGTTTGCGTGCTCAGCAGACCGGTTGATATCTACCGTGTCTGCCTCGCCGACATCCTCACCAAGCTCGCCGGATGCGAGCCTGCTCTCGCCTATGATGCCATTCAGACCTCCAGCACGCTGGCCAATGGTGATCTGACAATACCAGTACATCGTTTGCGTCTAAAGGGAAAGAAGCTGGCAGAACAATGTGCCGACTTCGCATTCCAGCTGACCACCGACTCTTGCGAATGCCCGTCGCCGCCGGCATCCATTTACCCATATTCTTTACTTCGCACTCTCTCGGGCGACTGATTCTTCCCTATGTCTTCCAACGTCAAAATTTGTACGGCAAAATTGCACATGTTGGCCTCGGTGATCCAGCGGCAGGTCACCCCATTCGCAAACGGGTTATCGTCGAATTCTCATCGCCCAACATCGCAAAGGAGTTTCACGCTGCCGGACACCTGCGCAGTACCATCATTGGCGCCTTCGTCTCCAATCTTTACGTGGACATGGGATGGGAGGTGATCAAGCTCAACTACCTTCGAGACTGGGGCAAGCAATTTGGACTCCCTAGGCTGTTGGTTCGCAGCGTTTCGGGTTCGAGGAAGAGCTAGCCCGCGAGCCACTCAAGCATCTGCTGGACGTCTATGCGCGTATAAACACTCTTTTCAAGCCGGAACAAGATGAGAGCAAGAAGGCCCGTGACGAGGGCCGTGATACCAGCGAAATTGAGTCGCGTGGGCTTTTCACTGAACGCAATGCCTACTTCCGTCGGATGGAAGATGGCGATCCCGAGGCGGTGGCACTATGGCGGCGTTTTCGCGATATCAGCATCGAAAGATACATATCGACGTATACGCGCCTGAACATCACCTTCGACGAATATTCCGGCGAATCCCAGGTGCAGAGTTCCACTTTTGAGACCGTCGAGCGCATCTTAAAGGAGAAGGGAGTGTAGGAAGAGCATAACGGGTCTTGGATCATAGATTTCAAGAAGCACAACGCCAAATCGCTCGATGTTGCCGTCGTTCGCGGACGTATAGGCACGACTACCTATCTTTTGCGAGACGTAGCAGCCGTGTTGGAGAGGGAGAAGAAATACGCCTTCGATAAGATGATATATGTCGTGTCATCGGAACAGGATCTTTACTTCCAGCTCGTCTTCCAGGTTTCTGAGCTCATGGGACGCGCCGACCTCGCTGCCCGTTTGCAGCACGTCAACTTCGGCAAAGTCATCGGCATGTCTTCAAGGCTTGGCAACGTCAAGTTGCTTAGCGACATTCTCGATCAGACTGGAGAAGCCATGCACGAGGTGATGCGCCGTAACGCCACCAAGTACGCACAGGTCCCTGACCCCGAGGCTGTTGTCGATGCCGTCGGCATATCTGCCGTCATGGTGCAGGATATGTCGGGCAAGCGAATTAACAATTATCCGTTCAATATTGCACGAATGACTTCGTTTGAGGGTGATACGGGACCCTATCTTCAATACTGTCACGCGCGGCTTAACTCGACCCTGCGTAAAGCCAGACTTACAAGAGAGGATATCAAAAGGTTTGCTGATGAGCACCCGGCAGCACTCGACACCGAGATAGACAATCGGCACTGTGTCAACTTGTTGCGTCTGATGGCGCAATATCCAGACGTAACAGCCACGGCCCTGCGAAATCTCGAGCCAAGCACCATCCTCACCTACTTGTTCCGCCTGGCACATCAGCTCTCGTCGTCCTATGACGTGATTCAAATTACAGGAACGAATGAGGGGCGTCATGTCATGCTCGCCCGTGCTGGACTTTACGAAGGCGCTCACCAGGTCTTGGAGAATGGCATGAAGTTGCTGGGCATTAGCCCTGTGTAGAGGTGAGACATCCGCCCCTATACCTCCTTTCTACATTTCTTCCAAACAAACCATTACTAACCGTCGTCGTTGCAGGATGTAAGAGCGAGAGCAGCTTAAGGCAACGAGGTCAAATAGCTTTCCCCCTTGCGTTAACGGCTAAGTTCTAAGCAGGTGGGAGGATATAATCTGTAATGATTAAGGTCGGGTGGATCATTCCGGTGAGAATTCACCTACATCAGGGGTCTCACGTATATTTATACGGTGGTTAAGCATGCGATTAACGTCTATTTCCAGCGAAGCCCTCCTATATAAAGCTTAGAAAGTTATCCTTCAGCGTTGTAAACCGGTCCAGCGCTATGAAAATATAGTTCTTATAAAGAAAAAGAAATAGAAAAAGGGTATACTCTTAGCTGGTAAAGGAAAGGCTATGGAATTAAATAATAAATCTATCGCTCTCGAGGTCGACCAGAGGGTGGCGCGGTTCCAGGCGGTCTCAGACACGCGTGCTTATCCGGTCTCTCCCCGGTTTCCCGGGAGCACCAATTGGGCCGACCGGCCGAATATATTACAGTAGTTTTGGTTATGATTTCTAGGTTATGTAGAATGTTCTGGTCCCCAGTCAATAGATTCGGTCTGATTCCCCTTGCCCTCCATAACAGCCTCAAGCTTATCCTCGACCGTAACCCAGCCCTGGCGCTTCTGAGATATAGCGTAGCGGATGGGATCCCTCCACTCGCGCCACCAGACCTCCTCACTCTGGACGATGCACCTGCGGCCGGGCTCCCCATTCTTCGTAGTTGCGAATGGCCAGACGGCCTTGACGACCTCGTACTTATTCCTACCAGAGAATAGGCTAGCGACGGTTGTGAAGAACTGATTCACCCTATCGGGGCTGTGGACAAGGACACGACTGTGGGTTACAAGGAAGGTGACATCGACAGCGCCACGATATTTGAGGGCGGCAACAAGGCTGCGTAGGTGGCCCTCGATCCAGGCGACGTCAAGGTTGGCGACGACGCGGTCGAGGGCAAAGGACTTAACAGTAGCCGTGTCCTGGACAAATCGACGACACCACTCGTCGAGGCCGCCGTCGCCGACCTCGGGCAGGACGTCCGGGCGCGCAGCACCCCGGTAAGCTACCTCTCCGTCGCCGACGCAGCGGACGTAGTCAACGCGACTGCGGTCGTCGTCGGGTACGAGCAGGCTCATGAGGTTGAGCTTGATATCGAAGTCGACGCGGCGACCACGAGTGCCCCGGACCTGTATTTGGGGCTTGGGTGGCACTGTCGACTGGGCGCGTATCAGTGAGGCGAGGGCAGCGGCGTTAGTTGACAGGTACTCGGCCTTGGATGACAGCGTTGTCGAGTCACTCGACAGCTTGAAGAGTGGCGGCGAGTAGAGCTTGTAGTCGAGCCGGGGAAGGCCAGGGTACCGCGCAGGCCCTTTGCTGGCGGAAGCGGACGCGGAGGAAGTGTCGTGCACGTCTACTACCGTCGTCATCGTAGTCGTCGAGGGGCCCGAGTAGGGCGGGGGAGTCGCCGGCGGCAGTCGGTCGTGAAGACCTGGCTCCGGCACGTCCGAAGGAGGCAGCGCCTTCTCCATGACGGGAGGACACGGATTTGACGAAGTTGGGGATCACGGATAAGGAGGCGCCCCAGAGTTTACGAGATGTGAGCTTCGATGTCTGTGTGCGGAGTACGCGCGTAGGCACTCGTCGTCGGCGGTGCTCCGGCCCGGTAGATGCTGGGCGACCGTGGGCTCGGCCTTGCAGACTCGTGGATTCGTGGCTGGCAACAAGGTACGTGGACGAAGGCAGCAAGGCTGACAGCCCGCCTGTTGACTTCAATACAGAGGCTCACTGCCAAGGGATGGCGTGTTGGCGGGTGGCAATGCGTTCGCATTCGCTTACCCCGTACGGGAAGCAGAAGGAAACGGCAGCGTGGCACCCTGGACGCCGGAGGTAATCGGCGAGGTAACTTTATTGTCGACTTAGTTGCCTGTCACGCCAGCACCTCAATCACGCCAGTACCTGAAGATAGCTCCACAACCTCCACGCTGACCTCATGCGGAAGTTGCCAATGACTCAATTAACTGTCATCGCCAACCACGGGGCGTGGTTGACTGATACATTGAGCCCCTCAGTTCGACTCACTCCAACAAAGGACATTTGCAACGCTTTTGTCGTCTCCCACCGGTGACTCACGCCGGGAGCACCAATCTCACGCTCCTCGTTGTACGTCCGCCGCTTCCCCAGCGTTCCAGCAAGCATGGACGGGCGTCCTACCTTATATTGCGAGACATCGCATGCCAAAACTCTGCATGCAGCTCGCCGCACCCACGCAACAGATCGACAGGCTAGGAAAGGAAGCGACAGTCAAAGCAATCAAGCTACGCAGGCTCATGCGCTGAAGGGAACATGGCGGAGGACGAGGTCTCATTATCGCCGCCGCCCTCGCTCTCGGCAACATCATACAACACAGCTCTTTGCTTAATCCCGCCGCGGGACCTGTGGCTGCCCCTCAACCGCGTCCGTTGCCTCTATGACAAGGCATACGCCAAATGGCCGCCTCATGTCAACCTTGTCTATCCATTCGTGCAACCTGAAGTCCTGGCTGAGGCGGCACGTGTCCTCAGTGATGCCGGCCTGGACGCCTATGCTCCTATCCGCGTTACTCTCAATGAAGCAGATACCTTCACTCACAGGAGCCACAGCACCGTCCTTCTGCGCCCAGCCGACGGCCCGGATGCTGCACCCATCTCACTTCTCCGTCATCTTATATGTCGTGCCTTGGGGCTACCGCCGGGTGATGGGAATTACCGACCGCACATGACGGTCGCTCAAAGCAACCATCCGCTGTCCGATCCACACAATTTTCTCCTCGAGAAGGTTCGTCTCCTAGCGCCGCTATCATGGGACGACTTCCAGCTGGCCATCCTCGTCCGCGAATCGTCATCGATCCCTGGCGAGGCTGGGGGCCGCATGATGCTCTGGGGTCACCTCGACATCGTGTCCAACCAGCTGCAGCGAGTTGCCACGCCCCTCGACTATCCCTTAGAATGGCGTGTCGAGGACACGGCTGCCGCTCTTCTGCCGCAACCGCAGATGGCATACCACTTCGACCAGTCTGGCAGTTCCTGGAGCGCATTTTCAGGCCTTTGCCTCACCAATGAAGCCACCCAAGCTCTGGACCACCTCATTGTTGCCTCCTACAACGTCCTTGCGGAGTTTTCGTGGCCTCCAGACTCCTCCCGCTACCCTGCGCTTGTGGCCAACATTCTGTCCACCCGAGCCGCTGCTGACGTCCTCGTCCTCCAGGAGGTCACGGACCAGCTCTTGTCCTTCCTGCTGGACAACGACCAGATCTGCGCTAGATATCCCTATTCAACACACGGGCCGCCGGGCCGTCCTGGGGTCGGGCCTCTCCCTTATCATCTCAATGTCGTTGTCCTAAGCAGACTGCCCTTTCGGTGGCATCATTTACCATTTCAGAGAAAATACAAGGGCGCCGCAATCCTTACGCTGCCCACCATCGATGTTCAGGATTTGAGCGCGACTGAGCCGGGACAATCGCCCCTTGTATTGGCCGCATGCCATCTTACTCGGGGGCTCGTGGATGGCGCCGTTGTTGCCAAGAAGAATGAGCTCCAGAGGCTCCTCAATCACCTCTCAACAGAGTTCCCTCTTCACCCTTGGATCATAGCTGGCGACTTCAATCTGGCAACCTCGTCGTATACGATCACCATGGCGCAGAGGAAGCAGGACCTCTCCCCGCAGTCCTTTCGATCCCTGTGTGAAATTGGTCCTATGCTCAGCGCCGCCGGCCTTCAAGATGCGTGGTTGATCAGTAGGATTGGATCAGGGGAGTCCTCAACCGTCTCGCGTGACCAAGCAGTGTCAGAGGACCTGTATGAAGGCGAGCAAGGCGCGACATTCGATCCACTGACGAATCATTTGGCGGCCCAGGCAGTCGGCAGCGGGTTGAACAATCGACCACAGAGATATGACAGGATCTTCGTGAGCCGAAATCTTGCTCTTCGCCCATGCGCTTTCAACCTTTTCGGTGAGGCTCCCCCGGAGCCCAGTGACCATTGGGGCATCCGTTGTCTTCTACGACGAGAGAAGAGGAAAGGTGAGGATGATGCCATGAATACCTCTGTCAAGTCCGTGATGGTCCATTTGCACAGAGCGCCATCGTCCCTCGGTGGTATTGACGACTTGAAAGCCACACTGTCATCTCATGGATGTCTTCCAACACGGGCAGACGAGGCTGAGAGGCAGGCCGCGTTGAGCGTACTGGAGAAAGTCTTATTGGGCGCAGACCAGCAAGCGTCGTGTCAGGATAGAGCTTCCGGCCCCAAGATGGTGCTTATTCCGGTTGGTTCGTTCGGAACAGGAGTGTGGACGACTACATCCGATGTAGATTGCCTCTGCGTTGGATCGATGAGCTCCAGGACATTCTTCTCTGTGGCGGCGCAGAGACTAAGAAAGGCGGCGTCTATCGGTATCACCATCCGTCGTCGCGTGCGGGCGAAGTCGGGCACAATGCTCGAGCTCGATGTCCGGGGCATCAAGTTCGATCTGCAATACTGTGCTGCTCCCTCTATAGCAGAAAGGTGAGTTGCTGATAGCGTCGGCAGGCCAGTGCAATCCTCCGGGCTGCTCACAAGACCATGCTGATGCCCTCCTAGATATCCAGATGTGATGAAACGTCCGTCGTCAGATCCGGCATTTGTGCTGCCACTGCAAACCCTTGCCAAGCTGAAGCCTGCTCGAGATCTTTACTATCTCCGCAAGTCTGTGCCCGACATGGCAGCCTACCGCCTGGCACACCTCCTCATCAAGTCATGGGCCATATCCAGGGGCATATACGCCGCAAAATTTGGGCTTCTGGGTGGCATTAGCATTGCCGTGATGCTTGTACCTGTGTGCAAGTTGTTGGCTAATGGAAATGGGTCCATTTCCACTTGTGATATTCTCACGAGCTTTTTTCACCACTACGCTGAGTTCGATTGGGGATCGGGAATGGTTTTCGACCCTTTTTTCCACAAAGATATGAGCTATCATCGCACGTCCAGAGAACCCCTGTGCTTGCTTGGCTGGCACAGTCCCTCTCTCAATACGGCTTTGAATGCTTCGGTCCCAACCGTCCGTACGATTGCGCTCGAAATAACCCGTGCAGCAGCTCTTCTCTCACAGGAAGGGATGACGTGGGACGAATTCCTCGGCCCGGGGAATGCGAGTGCATCTGCTGGCTTGGCGGTTCGAGCGTCAGCGGCATTTCTCCGAGCATTCAAAAGCTACGTGAAAATTGATGCCCGTTACTGGGGTTCATCGCCGAGCAAGGGCAGGAGATTCCTGGGCTGGCTGGAGTCCCGCTGTGCGATAGTGCTTGTCGGTATGGTTTCAGTTGCTGTGAAGAGCTGGCGCTGCTGCTAACGCTTTGTATGAAGACATGAACAGGAAAGTGCCGGCGATCGCGACCCGCATCTGGCCGGCGAGATTCGTGCAAAATTTCTCCGTCCATACAGGCGACGGCATGCAAGAGTACAGTGGCTGCTACTTGGTGGGCCTCGAGTGGAATGAAACTCTGATCAATTCAACTGACGGAGCTAAACATACTGAGCTAGCTGTCGAGGCGACGCTGCGAGACTTTGAGGCTCGGATCCGAGGGGATAGCACATATTACGACAAAGAATGCTGCTGGATGATGGCGTCTCTAACAAACGGCCACGACCTCGGAGAAATGCGCCCGGATCCATACCAATGGGCCGATGGTGAATGCGGCGAAACAGACTCTGAGGGGGAGTCGGACAGTGATGATGAGGTTGGAGAGGCAGGGGGAGGGGGGCCTGTGGTATTTGATCTGCCGAGAAAGGGTGGCAAGGGAAATGCAACGGCTACACGGCAGAGCAACTTGCAGACGATGGTCAAGCCTGCTGGCCTTGGCAAATTTCGTACTGCAGCCGACGTCATTAACAGACTCCGCTGGGATCCTGCACTGGATGCCGGTGACTACTTGGTGGGGTACGAGGATCGTTTCACGGGGGCGCAAGAAAAGGCTTTGGAGCAATGGAGGAGCGAGCAGACAGATGAGGAGTTCATCCCCCAACACCGAATACTGTATTTCAGGCGCAGGACCGACGGGGTTATTGTCTGGGAGCGCAGGACCAGAACGGACGACATATTTGGCAGCGGGAAATAAACCCAGCCTCGTTCAGCCTACCCTAGAGCCACGCGTCATCTCTTCTGATTAAGTCCAGTCTTACGCCTCACTCGCTGACAGTCTTTCTTGCTTGAATTCTTCTTCCCGAAGCCATGAGCTCTCAACACTGACGCCAACTTCCCAGTGCTGTCGCAATGCTGATCGATAGAACCAGGGCGCCGGGTCCAAAGGACATCGAAGATGGTCCACGACACAGGATTACCCTGTGCGGGGGAGGCACTGCCCCTTTCTCAACCCCCAAGGGCCCTTGCCTGTTGATGCCACTCGGGAAACGAACAGGGTGGGTATCATCACCTGGTAAATGAGGTCCTTGCTTGGATTTCGCCGTAGCATTCCTCGGTGAACAGGCTGACCTGTGCAGTCCCTTTACGCTGAGCTTCTAGGCTGCACACGAAGGGCAACAGCTTGGTGAGGCATTTCTGTCCCCTTGTACGGCATCATCGACAAGCAACTGCGAGGCCATGCACGACGAATGGGGTTTGTCTAACAGCGGCGTAACATTTCGACGCCTCCTATGTCGCAGCGGCAGGCCTTTCAAGGCGCCCGTCGTCATCAATCCAATGGCGTTGAATGGTGAGAGGCGTTTCATGAAGCCAGGCTGAGAAACACGGCCGCAATGGCCGATTTGTCGTATTTGACATATTTGCCTTTGCCCTTGTCGATTTCATGGTAGCGATCCCAGAAACGATCGTAGAGGGGCTGCAATTTCCGGCGAATGTCTTCTCCAAACATGGAGCGCACCTCCCGCTCCATGGTATAAGACCTGTGCTTGGAAACCATGTCGTCAAACGCGCTATTGAATTGAGAGAATTTCTCCTTGATTTTGTCCTTGTCTTTGCTGCTTAGGCCCTTGACAACCGAGGCCGAGTCGGCTGGACCAGAAGTCGGGCGCTGAGTGCGGTTCGTGTGAATGGTGTCGAACAGATACACGGAAAGATCTTTGCAGATGTCGGTATACGACGCAGTGGCTTTTTTGCGCCATTGCTCGAGTACGTCCAGCCGCGACTCGAGAAGCGGACCGAGCTCCGAGTCTCGGATCATGCGCTCAACAATGACGATGCTGTTGGCAATAAAGACTCCGATGACTGATTTGCTCCTCAGCATTACCCGCGCTTTTTGCTCCAGTGAAAGCAACAGAACATCCATGGTATCGAGACAATAATGCGCGAAGATGTCCCTGCCATCCGCGCCAATGTCAAACGAGGCCAGACTTGGGATGGCGTCCGCTGAACGGCCACTGGAAGCGACGCTAGCTTTCCAGCCGCCATCGCCAAGAGAAATCATAATACTAGAGATTGGCCGCAGGAACTCCACCATGGCTTGCAGCCGCTGCATCGTTTCAGAGACTATCGGCGTCGGCGCTCCGTCCGAAGGCAGGGCTTGAAGGCCGCTAACTTTCCGCTTCGTTTCCTCAAGCAGTTCCGAGAGTGACGACTTGGCCGTCTCGCGAATGGGTTTTAGAGCGGCAGACAATGACGGTTTGAGCTCCCCAGTCCTGGTGTCCAGCTTCTCGGACAGGTTAGTGAGAATTTCGGTGACTTCGTAAGCCAAGTAGCAGTCTGTGCTGAGATGGGCTTTGATATGAGCGTTGAGCTCCCGAGCTGTCCGCGCGAGCTCCATCAGAGCGGCTTGACACGTGGATTGGAATACGCCGCCCCAGTCGTCGCGGGTGAAGATGCTGCAAATGTTGTCATATTCGGATAGAAAGAGGCCTTCCATTGCCTGGGCATAGGTGCCTATGCCGTTGGTGCCTGCACGGTATATGGCACCAGGATTCTTCTTCTTGGCAGTATTGACGCTTGCAGCGGCCAGATTGGCCAGCGAGGATGACAGATAGGGCCCTCGTATGTCGGCATATATCTTGGCGACGGAGACATCATGGCCACCGCGCTGCCGCCCCCCGCTCAAATGAGCGTAGACAAGGCCCAGCCGCGCAATTTTGTCCTGTGGCAGGACGGGGAATGGCTTGTCCTTGGTGATGTAGTGAAGAGGTTCGATGAAACGCGGCGTCTCGCCGTGGAGTAGCTTGTCAAAATAATTCTCCAGCTGGGTATTGCCGGACTTGATGAGGCGAGTGAGGTCAGCCATGGTATTCTGATTTGCTCGGAGGTTAGACGCCTGCATTTCGGCGAAGGATTTGGTGAGGCGCTTGAGAGATGCCAGGTAGCTGGACAAGCCAGCACTCTCGGGGCCGGCGCGGATTATCTGTTCCTCACTTTCCTTGCTATCGGCGGGTTGGCGGAGGCGGTCAATGGCGGCCAGGACAGCGTCGACATCTGTCGAGACTCAGCACGGGGAAGGGACCAAGGGGCGCAAAGGGCAAACTCACTATTGCCCAGCAGCTGCAGGCGCTTGGTTTCGCCACTGAGCGGGCCAGCGACTTCCCCCACGCTTTGCCCGGATGCTTCGAGCCGGCTCAGGCAAGCCTGAATCTTCTTGGTCAGCTGCGTCGTTTTGTCGAGCCGAGAATTGAGAACGTCGACCTCGGCCCTCGCCTCTTCGTCAACTGCATGGTGGGCCATGTTTGAAAGCCCAACAGCCATGGCAGACCGAGTCGCCGAGGCCACGGCGAAGGGCAAGAACGCGTGGGGACTACCGAGCGAGTCCTGGACTGGACGATGGATAGGGATAGCTGGATGGGTGGAGAGATGACGGAGATGGGCGCGCCAAAGAAGAGATGGCCTTTAATCCACTTGACATGCTGGGGGCAGTGCGGGCAACACTGGTGGGCTTTCGATGCGCGTCGCAGGCCCATGCATTGGTGCAGATGACACTCGCAGTTGTATTACATAAGCCTCGATGCAAGCACTTAACGCGCTTGGGACGCGTCTCGTCGCGTCACCCCGAGATGCGTCTTGCGCGCCAACCCTCATTTTGTCCAGGTTCAGCAACGCCCGTTCCACGCACACTCACAGAAACAGAAGCCTATCGCTGCCTGTCCATTTCGACGCCTGCTGCGTCCCGTCGCCAGGAACACGCTTGCACGTTCAAGCAGGCAGGCACGCAGCGCTGTAATTATGGACTCATTCATGCTGCAGGACCAAGGTGTCCGCGACCGCATTCGCCAGGCCGAGGAGTTTCTAGATCCCAGTACGTTCCAGTGTGAGGACTCCATATCCTGTTGGTCCGCTGCTGATACCCTCGGGCAACTTAGGTGACCCTCATGCCCGGAGCTACAGATCAGACATCATTCTCATGCTTCAAAAGAACCAGCGCCGCTTGACCGTCAATCTTGATCATGTGCGCGACCACAACATCGACCTCGCCCAAGGCATCCTCCAGCAGCCCTTCGACTATTCTCTGGCCTTCGATCATGCTCTCAAGGAAATCGTCCAAGCCATGCCCCAAGCACGGCCTGACCAGACGGCTCGGGACACCGTCTACTATTGCGCTTGGGCAGGCAGCTTTGGCCTCAATGCCTGCAACCCCCGCACCATCTCGTCGCAACATCTCAACCACATGGTCTCCATCGAGGGTATCGTAACTCGGTGCTCTCTCATACGGCCCAAGGTCGTTCGCAGCGTTCACTACAACGAAGCCAAGGACAAATTTCACTTCCGAGAATACCAGGACCAGACCATGACGAATGGCGTCACTACATCCAGCGTGTATCCTCGAGAAGACGACGACGGAAACCCTCTGACAACGGAATACGGGTTCTGCACGTATCGGGACCATCAGACCGTCTCCATTCAAGAGATGCCTGAGCGAGCTCCCGCCGGTCAGCTCCCGCGCGGGGTCGACGTCATTCTGGACGATGACCTGGTCGACCGTGTCAAGCCGGGCGACAGAGTTCAGTTGGTTGGAATATACCGCACTTTGGGCAACCGTAACACGAACCACAATAGCGCCCTCTTCAAGACAATCATCTTGGCAAACAACGTTGTGCTCCTGTCGTCCAAGTCTGGCGGTGGGGTCGCGACAGCAACGATAACCGATACAGACATCCGCAATATCAACAAGGTGGCTAAGAAGAAGAAGCTCCTGGATCTCTTGTCACAATCACTTGCTCCCAGCATTTACGGCCACGAGTACGTCAAAAAGGCGATACTCCTCATGCTTTTGGGTGGTATGGAGAAGAATCTTGAAAACGGTACCCATTTGAGAGGCGACATCAACATTCTCATGGTGGGCGATCCTTCGACTGCCAAGTCTCAACTGCTACGCTTTGTTTTAAACACTGCTCCTCTGGCCATTGCCACAACAGGTCGTGGATCCTCTGGGGTCGGCCTGACGGCGGCAGTCACCTCGGACAAAGAAACTGGGGAGAGAAGGCTCGAGGCCGGAGCCATGGTAATGGCAGACCGTGGCGTTGTATGCATCGACGAATTCGACAAGATGTCCGATGTAGACAGAGTGGCCATTCACGAGGTCATGGAACAGCAGACGGTTACAATCGCCAAGGCAGGTATCCACACCTCTCTGAATGCTCGCTGCTCCGTCGTCGCTGCTGCAAATCCCATTTTCGGCCAATACGATCCCCACAAGGATCCGCACAAGAACATTGCGCTTCCCGACTCCCTCCTGTCTCGATTCGATCTGCTCTTTGTAGTAACCGATGACATCGAGGACACTAAGGACCGCCAAGTGTCGGAGCACGTTCTGCGGATGCACCGATACCGCCAGGTTGGCAGTGAAGAGGGGGCTCCGGTGCGGGAGCAGACATCGCAGTCCCTAGGAGTATCTGCCGACAGCCAAGCCGGATCCCAACGACAGACTGAGGTCTACGAAAAGTACGATGCCATGCTTCACGCAGGTGTTCCACTGACTTCCGGCAGGGGCTCAAACAAGACCCCTTTGATTCTAAGCATACCATTCATGAAGAAGTATATCCAGTATGCCAAAACGCGGATTAAGCCTGTCCTGACGCAGGATGCCTCGGACCGCATTGCTGAGATTTATGTTGGCCTTCGCAATGACGAAATGGAAGGGAATCAGAGACGCACCAGTCCTCTGACCGTTCGAACGCTGGAGACGATCATTCGTCTCGCTACTGCCCACGCCAAATCCCGTTTATCCAGTCGGGTTGAGGAGCAAGACGCGACTGCCGCGGAGTCCATCTTGAGATTCGCCCTCTTCAAGGAAGTTGTTGAAGACGAGTCGCGCAAGAAGCGGAGAAGGACGCACACGGTCGACTTTGCTTCCTCCAGCGAAGACAGCTCCGACGATGGCGGCGACGAAAGCGGTGATGATGCCGACACAACGTATAGGGGCGGCCGACCGTCGCAGCCAGCATCTCGCCTAGCTACCCGCTCGCAGACAGGAGCATCGCTCTCTGTTGCGGCGCAGGGGTCCAACGCCCGCCAGGCGACCGCAGGTCGCCATGCAGACGAGGAAGCACGGGATAGTGAGGGTCAACAGGACGAGACCCCTTTTAGCACTGGCCCACGTCGATCCGGACGTAGCAATCGACTTGGACAAGCCACGTCAACGTCAGAGGCATCCTTTGCCTCGTCAATGCCCGTATCGCAGTTGTCTTCACAAACGCAGGACAGCAGTCGGGTCGAACACGAACTTAGCAGTGGTGCAGCTAGCCTCGCGATCGATGATGCTCCCATCGAACCCCAAAGAGTTGCGGCCTTCAGAACTGCATTGGGGCAGCTGCTCAACACTGACCTCTTCGAGGACGACTCTGCAACGCTAGGGGCCGTGATCACGGCTGTAAACGGCAAAGTCACGGGGCTCGACGGTGGTGCCTTTAGCCGGACAGAGGCCATCAAAGCACTCAAGGAGCTGGAGAATGCGAACCACATCATGTAAGTCTGCCATGCCAAAACCCCTTCGCCCTTCTCTTTCTTCACCGGAGCTCTCTCTCTCTCTCAGCGTACAACTGAAAGCGGGCCCCTCTCGTGGTCTGTCCAATCGCTGACGGATTACACAGGTTCGCAGACGGTGAATTGGTCTACAAGATATAACGTTGCAAGTGTTGCAAGCATTCGCTTCTCACTTGGCTTGGAGATGGAGTCCCGAATTCTTCAAAGTCGATTGTCCTCAGTCGACGCCACGGCCGGACTGGTATGTTGGCTTTGGGTCTTTGTGCACATTGGTCCGTTTGCGCGAATCACATCGGTGGAGCTGGGCTTCCACGGGTACGTAGGTCCGAAAGGCACCGAGACTTACGGACGGCGTCGGGCATACTGGCTCTCAGGTGGGGGAGGAACTGAATTTGACAGGTATTTTGTCTCTATAGATTGTGTTCGAGTTATAGTTGCAGCTGGAAATTACGCAGCCGCTGACGCACGTCATCGCCGTTCCACGTCTCGTTACCATGTCGATCCATGGCCATGACCGGCATGCCAACCTGCTCTATGGCGAAGCTCGCAGCAATGGAAGCCCAGGCTGCAGCATCCTCGAGAGACTCGCCACGGGCCAGAGCCACAGCCAAGCCCCCGAGAAAGGCGTTGCCGCCCCCTGTAGGGTCGACTACCTTTTCTGGATAGTCTCGATGGTAGGCCGGGATCCAACGCTCGGTCCCTGCATTGATCTCCACCTCGTCGCGGGCGATGAGGCCATCCTGGTCCTGGATGAGGCCAGCAAAAAGGGCCTCCATGTCGGTGTCAGGCTGCAGGCAGCCTCGAGTGTAAGCCTTGCGGGGCCGCGAGGTGCATTTGCTCTTCCTGCCGCCGTTCTTTGCAATAAAGCAACCCTTTTCGCCAGCACGGATGACGAGCGCATAAGACTGGAGGGGCATGCTAGCCAGCAGCTGTTCGCAGGCACGCTCGACGGCGAGGGTCGAGACGCCGCCGGTCTCAGGATCGATTCCATCATCGCCCATGAAGCCGGCCAGTTCAGCATGGTTGGGGCTGCATACATCGACTAGGGGCAAAGTGTTTGTGCAGTTGAGAAGCTCCTCCGGGGTGCAGAGGTCAGGAACAGGCTCCCAGATGAAGATGGGCTTCGAATAGTTGGAGGGCGAGACGAGAGCCCTGCGGCGAGAGGTTATGTCGGCGATCAGCTCCTGGCAGCGGGTGGGAGAGCAAATAAGGTGAAAGGAGCGTGACAGTATCAACGGTGGCGTGAGATCATCGGCAGTGATCCGCTTCTTGGGTGTCGTATACTTGAAGGACCGCTGTTCGGCGGCGCCATGGTACGCGTTCCAACCATGCGTGGTGAGACGGGAGGGATCCCGGCGAATAAGGGCGGCAGTGGACCAGCTGTCGATGAGCGAGGCCAGGGCTGGGGGGAAGTCGGACCCTTGGTCGACAACCCAGCCGACTGACGAGGACAGCGGCGGCGGGGAGAAGAGCCGTGCCCCAAGGGCAGAATAGGAGCCTGCTCCGCCAAGGACGTTATGGACGGGGGGCGTTGGAGGGCTGAACTCTATGTCGTCTGTGTATCGGTGGACGAGCCAACGCCATGTCCCGGTCAGCGCTGGGGGCGGCAGCGTCGATGGGGGCTGGTATGGAGTCAACGGGTGTGCTCACCGATGATGAACATGCCCAGCGTAACAAAGTCGAGGGCAGCGGCGTCGGCGACAGCATCAGCTCGCGCCCCTGCCTCCGCCTCACTCGGCGCCAGACCACTGGCCCCGTGTAGTCCACGGTCGGGGTCAGGCCCTTCCACGGCGACGATGTCCATGGCTTGGGTCGTCGGAAAGCCCAATACTAACGCGCTGGCCCGTCCAGAGCCGGAGTGCCTTGTGCAGCTGAGTCGGCGGTCTGTCCGTTTTTTCCGTACCCGTAGCGCCTAAGTCAGGCACTGCGCGGTGTGAGAAGCGCACCAGCTGCCTCGCGCCTATTAACGTATTGGCGATGACGACCTGCGAACCCGCGTGTCCAGCAAGATGGCGACTAGACGAGCTACAATGCGGGCTGGCTAATCGTTTGGCGAGGTGTGGTGAGACGAGATGATGTTCCGCAGACACGGAGGGTACGTACTTTCGCCGGCAGAGAGGCAGCTTGAATTACATACGCGAGGCGGACAACGTGCCAGCCGCCAGACACGAGCGCAAGAGGGTGTATAACCACCCTTGCTTTCCCGTGTAATCACCACGTTGCACCGAGCGATGCCTGCCGCACAGGTTTGAGATTGGCCCCAGCACATACGCTACGAGGATTCGGTGAATAGACAGACACGAAGGGGCCTAGCTGTAGGGTAGGCCGTGCATGTCCCACCCCATCTGGGGTGCGGAAGGTTTAAGGCCCTTGTTAATAAGGTAATTAGGTACTGACTGTTGTTACAGTACCAGGGGCAAAATCGGCAGGCACAGGAGTGCTCCCAAGCAGGTACGAAGTCTCACTGGTAAGCTAAGGTGCCTCAGGGCATGCCAGTTGCTAGCGAAGTCAAGGTAGTATCAGGCACTCGACGGGCTAGGTACCTTGCCTACCTCTCGAGTTGCAGGTGGTGTCCTGCATGGCACCACCCACCTCCTTGCCTCGTTCAAGCCTTCCATCCAGCGTAGCAAGCTTAGAAAATCGAACATTAACGCACGCCCCGTCGTGATGCGACAGGAGTCTGCCGCGGAACGACCATGGCCTCGGATCAAGGGTTGCAGCTAGCCAAGGCAGCTGCGGACATGACCTCAGCAAGGTCGCTGCCAGTATGAAGCTCTGCCCAGCACCAAACCCCACCAATTCCGAATCCCCACTCTCACCCCCCCCCCTGACCCGACGGAGGCAGTGGGCGGGCCGCCGTCCAACGCATCGTCCTGCGAGTTCACAGGCAGCGCTTTCATCATTGCCGGAAGCCTGATGCGCCCTCCGACCGTACCGCTGCCGACGCCAACAGCATCACTGCAAGCTGCCAGACAACCCCTGCCGGGGCCTTGAAGTAGGTAAGATACCAGGCACCAGCCGTTCCTCTCCCTGTTCATCCGCTGTTGCCTTCATGCCGATCCGCCCGTTCACCCACCGACCCGTCACGCGTACGAGTTGTTATGCATGTATTCGAGAACCATGCTCGCGAACACCTGGCTTACGTGCGAGAACAGAAGAGACCGCCTACGAGCTATAACACGCCGAGGGTCCCATCGCGGCTTGTTGTTTTCCCTTCGGTCTCGACTGCCATCTCGCCCCTGAAGACGACAAAGGACCTCGACGACTGGAACCTTTCCCCATCGGCGGCAACACGCTCCCAATTCGTCGAAAAGCGAAGCGTCCTCTATCAATCATGGCAGCGCCCAACAGTATGCACAATCTGACGACGCTCATCAAGCGGTACCGACACCCACCCATCCACCACCGTATACCCGCTCCGCTCCCGTTTCCGCGTCCAGAAGGGCTGCCTTGTCGGCCATGGTGCTCTCACTCAATGTTGCGACCCCCCGTGCTAACCTAATGCCCAGGCTGGAGGCAGCGACATCTCGCCTTGAGGATATTGCCAGTTCGACCGAGCTTCCCAAGGGCGTGCCTGCTCTGAGCCAGGGCCAGCCCGCCACCTCGCCTCCAGATGCCTCGGCCGTCTCCACGCCTCTGTCGGCCCCTAAGCAGACCCCGGCAGAGCCGCTACCCGAGTGCATCGAC
>JALHBW010000192.1:88868-114983 GCA_024339985.1 Tolypocladium endophyticum | reverse complement strand
ATCCACACGAGGAGCCTCGAGCCCTCCAGAGGGAAGCAGGGGGGGGAGGGGGGCTTACCTGTCCTCGTTGATCATATAGGCGATGCCAAAGCCGCCGTCAATGACCTGACTCCAGCCGTAGCCGTTGAAGAATTCGGAGCTGAGCTGCGATGTGGACAGATACCAGGAGCTAGAGTAGGCGTAGGCTGGGTCTTTGTAGATAGCGGGAATCTCCTCGCCGGGCTCGAGGAGCTTCTTGAGGCCAAAGAGATGCCTGTCGACGCCTTTGCCGTCCGAGGCGGCAGATATGTATTCGATATGGGCGTTGATGGCCTTGCGGAACAGATCGACCCTGGTAGCGTCGTCGCGGCTGGAGTCAGCCATGGAGGCGCACCAGGCGGCTGACTCGTCCGAGACACTTCGGCACGTCTCGGTGCGGCCAAGCTGGAATCGTCTCGTGGCAGCAGATTCGTAGGTTGGGCGATTCTTGCCGTACATCTTGAAGTAAGCGAGCTGGATGATCATCTGAACGTAGGCGTCAGGGGAGCATTTGAACTTCTTGATGAGGCCCTTGCCGTAGCCCTGATAGGCTTGGACGGCGAGCTCATGTTGAGAAATGACGTCGTGGAAGTCGACGGTGGCACGGTCGATCTCGGCCTGGACCTGGGGAGTGATGTCGAAACTGACTAGCTCGGGGTCGGGCAGGCCGGAGCGCACAGCGGGGTCGGAGAGATCAATCTTATTGCCAAAGATGAGGTCGTTGACGTAGTCATTGAGGCGGTGTGTCGGGGTGCCGTCCATCATCGAGTGCTCGCCCATGAAGCCCGAAGCGCCATTGTCGCAGACGATGAACTGCAGGGGCTTGTCGTACCAGCGGTTGGCGCCGTCGCCGTGCCAGTACTGGTGAGCGCGCTCCTCGAGGGTAACAGGGGCGGCGTCGTCGAGGCAGACGACGAAGGCAGCCGACTCAATGGCCTCGAGCGCGGCCTTGTTGTGGGGGCCGGCATCCAAGAGGACGGCGCGAGCGTCGGCCCAGACGTCGCGGTTCTCTGAAGTGAGGGCGCCGACGGCGGGAACGTGCTGAGCGACGCGATATACGAGGCCAAACTGACGCTCGAGCTCGGCGGCGTTGAGCTGGCGGCCAGCGAAGTGGGTAGGGATCTTGAAGAACTGGTTCTTGCGGATGGCGATGATGTGCTGGTGGCTCTCGGGGTCGAACTTGACGGGATGGTCGGCGGGGCGGGCCGCCACACGTGAGGCGTTGAACATCCAGCGGTAACTGTCCATGCAGATGGGCAGACGCTTCATGTACTCTGGCTCGAGGGAGCCCGTGTCGACGAGCTTCTTGAACTCGAGGACGGCGGCGGAGATGGCAGCGGCGCGCTTAGCGGGGTCGCGGCGGGCGCGATCATCGCGGTGCGAGTAAAAGTAGCTGACATAGGGCACGACGGGGTCGCGATAGGAGAGGTAGGCGGCATCGTTCCACCACTCGTAAATCCAGTTCTTGGTGGCGGGATCCTGGCGCTTGGCCAGAAGCTTGTCCTGCAGCCGGGACCCAGCGCCGCCGGGCTTGATGAAGTCGGCGATAGCCGCCTTGCTGGCCTCGTACTCGGCCGACGACAGCAGCGGGTGGAGGGACTTGAGGTATCGCTTGGCGGTCTCCTCGAGCGTGGGCACGGGCAGACGCGGCAGCGAGTCCTGGAACCGCAGCATGGCACCCTTGGACTTGTCCTCGGCGTAGCCTGTGCGTCTGTCAGCCCCCCAGCCTGAGATCGCGGAGAGAAGATGGGGTCGGTCCGTACCTGGAGGTAGGGAGCTGTTGCTCCGTTTGGATGAGGCCATGGCGATTACCTGTTATCCGAGACGACTCAGCTGCTTGAAAAGACGCGAGAAGGAGGCGAGACAAACCATCGGCGTCTTGATACGTCGAAAACTGTTCCTCAAGGCGTGGGAGCGGGCGGCGGGCGTCAACATGGCCGGCCGGAGAGAGAGAGCTCGACTTCTGAGGCGACGGAGCGCTCGCGGACTGGGTGCTTTATATTGCGAGGGGTGTGATTCTGTCCGAATCCCTCTACCTTTGTCTCCTGCCGGAGCACAGCTGTTCAAGACGTGCTGACGCGCCGTCTGACCGGTTGGCGGATGGGACGGGGCGGTCGGCTGGAGGGAGCGTCGGCTCTGCCCTCGGCTGGCGGACGATGCTCAATTGGCCCCTGGCTGCTTCGTCTCCGGCCACTGGAGGACGGTGTTCAACGGTCTACGAGTATTTCTCGCGGGTCGTTATGTGCGTCGGGGGGAGGTGCAGCATTGGCATGTGAGTTGGGCTGCGCCGTCTTTAAGTGCATGCACATGCTCGGCTCGCAGCTTGGGCGGCTGTCGACAGCGCCACCCCACCTGTAGCGCGGAGGTACCTGGTGGAGCTACGGGGCAGCGGGTCTCCCAGCCAAACAGCCGAGGTTAACGCAGCGAGTTGGCGTCGCCGGCAAGGCGAGCTTGGGGAGGACCCAGGAGCGCGGCCGAGGCGACGGCTAATCCATCCTTCAGCGTACCTTTGATTCGCTCCAGCCGTCGCTCCAACAATGAAGCGACACTTGCTGCAGGGCAGGTACATTCGGGTACCCGCCCTTGCCGCCCCCGTTCTCGCGTGGCCGATGCCGGATTGTCGGGCTCCAGGATCAGATATGCGCAAGAGACTCGATCGAATAAAAGACACTTCTCTTTGCGTAGTCGCTGGTTTGGAAGGACTTGACTTGCTCGCCGAAACCTCGTCCCTCTGCCTCCGCAGACGGGTGCTTCGTGCCTTGTACTAAATCTCGCTCGACGGCCACCACCCTGCTTGAGCTTGATTTCTTGCACACGCATCGATACACATGGCAGTGCGCCAATTCACTTTCCCTTTAACTCCTGTAAACTAAGCCGGTACTGGTACAACACTGCCCATGGAGTCGAGGCTCAAACAAACGCGCCCATGAGTCGCACGGCTGCGCGCTCAGCCTCGAGTTTCCCGTCCAAAGATCCATCCCGCTTCGCCCGATCCCCATCAACTCCATCGCCGCCATCTCGCGCGGTTGCCGGCGCTGGCATCGCCCATTAATCCCCTTGGCTGCCTCCGGCGCACCGTCTGTGCCGCATCTGGGTTCTGGGCGCCGCGCGATCCCAATCCCCCCTTTCCCGAGGCCCAGCGTCCCTCACTTCGCGCTTCACACCTCGTGGCTCCTCATCTGCCCGTCGCTGCTTGGCGGCTGCACCGAGCCATCCCCCGCCAACGACTGCAGGCTCAGCTTCTCAGCCTCGCCCGTCGCTGCCTCGTGCGCCAGGCGCGCCCCTTGGTCCCCGCCAACCGCCGCCGCCATCTTCAGGCTGTCCTCGGCCTCGCGCACCCGCCGCCTGAACGCAAGCCGGTCCAGGAACAGCTGTTGCCGCCCGCGCTCCAGCTCCCGCCGCTCCGCCCGCAGTACCGCCTCCATCTCGTTGAAGTAGGTGAGCTTCAGCTCGAGTTTCTGCAGCATCACGTTGGCAGCTGCCGACACGAGGCGCGTCATCTCACGTTCTTCGTGTGACGCGAACCCGGCGGCTCGAGCTCCAATCGACGCGAGCGGCACCGATGCCAAAGTTGCCTTATTGCTTGTTGTCGTGGTCGTGGTGGTAGTAGTCATCGTGGTGCTGGTGGTCGTCACATCCTGGCGCACATCCACGTCCATCGTGTCGCCCTTGGTCGGCTCATCCTCGTCCCCGTTGCCCTTGCCCTTGCCCTCCCCGTTGGCCTCGGTATCCTTCTTGCTCTCATCGCCGTTGAGCTGTCTCCGGAGGCTGCGCTTCAGCTCGTCCGCCGACTTGTGTGCTGCGGCTGCCGTGCTGGCGGGGTTCGCCAGGCTGGCCAGGAAGCCGACGACAGACATCACTGGGTTGTCCACGGAGCTGAATGGCAGTTGTCCGTGTTGAGCGCCGAGCATTGACAGCCCCGTCGGTGCATTCACAGGGGCCTCCGAGTCGAGGTATTTTTCCTCAATGTCGAGCTGCAGGAACTGCAGCACGCACTCCTCGCGCGTTCGGGTGCCCACGTGATCCGCGATTTCTCCCCAGTCTTCGTCGAACCGCTCGAGCCCTTCCAAGAGGCGCAGGATCTCGGCGTCCGTCCACGAGGCTTCCCTGTCCACGCCCGTTGCGTACGATGGGTTTTCAATCTTCGTGTACATGCTTGCCTGGTGGTTCGCAGGCAGCCGCCCTTCCGTGAAGCACAGCGGGCAGACGTCATACTTGGCCTTGGAGCTTGAGTCGGTCTGGGTGCTGTGAAAGTAGACGCGCGTGCAGTCATTACCGCACTGATGGCAATTGACCTTGACCACTGGCACCGTGGGCGCTTCCTCCGTGCCGGACACGCCGTTTGTCGTAGGGCCGTCACCATTGGCCTTGCTCTCAGCCTTGTTGATTGGGGTACCCTTTGCGTTCGCTTCGTAGATGTTCCGTCCAATCTCAAGGTTCAAGTCAGCCTTGCTCACGGCGGCTGTACCGGCCTTCTTCTCGGTATCGTGATTCTTCTTGCCCTCCAGCACCACAGGGTCGGCCGACGGCTGCCATGCCTGGAGCCCACGAGGCGTGTCGCAAATGATCTTGAAATGTCCGGTAAAGGGGGGTCCGACATGGGACGGCCTCTGTTCCGCGTCAACCTGGTGGATGATGGTTAGCCCAGCGTAAGAATTGCCAGTCACCCCCGAGACGAGAGTGGAGGAATCAGGTCGAGGGGGGACGGGGAGGTGTTCTACCTGATAGTTGATCAAGCCCCATTGCTCGAGAAATGCGTGCACCCTCATGATGGCGCAAACGTCGCCGGCCAAATTGCGTCGGCACGCCGTGACGGTCAGATACTCGGCCGGGTTGAGCCGATACGTGTTGATCATGAAATCGCGATAGTCCTTGTAAACTGCCGGGGTTTTGCTTCTGTTGCGATTGTTGAAGAACTCCGCCATGGCCTTTCGCTCAATCTCATGGACGCTGTTCATATCAAACCAAGTGCTGTAGCTCGGCAGGACGATGGCGTGTGTCTGCGAGATGAGATGCTCGCGCGCCGCGGACTCAACCGTCTCCTTCGATTTGGTTTCCTGGGCATCAGAGGCGGAAGCCCCGTCCGGGCCTGGCGCGGCGGGCTCCTTGGAGTCGTCGGGCGCGTCGCCCATGTCCTCGTCGGCGCGCACCGTGGTCTCGGCCTTCGGGGCCTCGGGCGCATCGAGGGGATCGTCCGAAGGCGCAGCGGGAGCGGGGGTGGCGCTGTCCTGTTTTATGTCTGCTTCATCCACGATGGCATGGCCCTCTGACATGTTGACGTCTGCATGCGCACGCGAGTTAGCTGGCTGCGAGGTTGCTGACGGCTTCGCATGGGGGAAAGCTACCTTGACTGTCGCCAGCAGCGCCCGCATCAGGCTGCAATGGCGGCTGGGCCAGGATGGGGTTGCCATTCGGCGACGCACCATTTCCGGGAGAGCCGTAGGTCGCGGAGTCCTCCATGCTGATGGAGATGGCCCTTCGCTGGCTGGCTGGCTAGCTCGGTGGTTGTAGATAGCCGTGCGGTAGAAGGGTGAAGGAATCAAAGTGACGCGCCACGCGTCCCTTGCAATGGTCCAAGGCGATTGCGCGGGCCTGATGTGAGGAGCACTTGAGTCAGTCGATGTGCGTGTGCCTCGGAACGAGCGATGCGATGCGTCGCGATGCTCGAATCTGTGCTGCGATGGCAAGCCGCGTTTGTTGAAATTTGGCGCGACAACCACGGGGTGGCATCTGCTGAGTGAGCACCAGGGGATGGGATTGGGAGGCTGGTAGCGCATCCATGCACGTGACTTGCTTTCACGAGTACCTTGCCTGCTTGCCTTATTATGCCAGGCACGATGCCTGAATCAAGATCACGTGACTACATATGCGGCTTGCGCGCGGCATGCGCACAGGCGCGGGAAGGACCGGGTATCAGTCACGTGGCGGTACTGCTCTGGCTCGCCCGAAGACGGCGCGCTACTCGGACCTCGAGCGCCGCCGCACCTCGGGCCGCGTCCACCCGGCCGCTGCTCATCTTGCACCCGCAGCCTCCTCGACGAGGGAAACAAGCTGCCGCTGCTCGAGCACACCAGCGCCGTTCCTTTGGGCACCATCATGATGTTTCCGACCGCAAGACGAGTCCTGGGCAGCGCGGCTGCTTTCAGCCGGTGTTCCCGCAGCCGGCTGCTGTCGACGCTGGCCATCCTGGAGCAGCGCAACGGTCAGCTCAACCATGCGTCCCTGAGCGCCGTCACGGCTGCCAAGAAGCTGGGAGGCACTGTCCACGGCTTCGTTGCTGGAAGCAAGGTGTCTGCCGCAGCCGAGCAGGCCGCCAAGGCCGACGGCGTTGAGCAGATTATCGCTGTCGAGAACGAGGCGTACGAGAAGGTAAGTCGAAGCCGCGGCACGAAGGGGTTATGAGCAGTCGCTTGACCGCTCGCCTCGTTGCGGCAAGGTACTGACCCGGGCTCAGGGACTGCCCGAAAATTACGCCCCGCTGCTCGTCGAGAACATAAAGAAGGGCAGCTACACGCATGTCATCTCGGGCCACACGGCCTTTGGTAAGAACGTGCTGCCGCGAGTTGCGGCCCTGCTGGACTCGCAGCAAATCTCCGACATCACATCCATCCAAGACGAGAAGACTTTCGTGCGGCCAATCTACGCCGGCAACGCCATCGCTACGGTCGAGTCTTCAGATGCCGTCAAAATCATCACTATCCGAGGCACCGCCTTCGCGCCTGCTACCACCGAGTCGGGCTCCGCTGCCGTGGTCCAGGGCGTCGACCCCAAGCCTCAGCCAACGACCGAATGGGTATCCGAGGATCTCGCCAAGTCGGACCGTCCAGACCTGGCCACGGCAAGCAAGGTCGTCTCGGGCGGCCGCGGCCTCAAATCCAAGGAGGACTTTGACAAGGTCATGCTGCCACTTGCTGATGCTCTCGGCGCCGCGGTTGGCGCGTCGCGTGCTGCTGTCGATAGCGGATACGCCGACAACAGCCTGCAGGTTGGGCAGACCGGCAAGGTCGTTGCCCCTCAGCTTTATATGGCCGTTGGCATCTCGGGCGCAATCCAGCACCTGGCAGGCATGAAGGACAGTAAGGTCATTGCGGCTATCAACAAAGATGCCGACGCGCCCATCTTCCAGGTGGCGGATGTCGGCTTGGTTGGCGACTTGTTCGAAAAGGTGCCGGAGCTGACGGAGAAGATCAAGAGCTCATAGCGGTGGTTGGGTGAGGAGAAATACTAGTAGAATTCCACGTATACATCGGCGACCGTCGAGCCGTCATCCTACCGCGGACAGCATATCTACCGTGCTAGTGAACTTCTCCCGCTCCTTACCGACCCTCATCCCTCGAGCCCTTTCGGCCACGTCTATCTTGCGCCATTGGTCCCACGACACGGCCAGCGCCGCACTGGGCCCCGCCTCTCGTGCCACGGCTTCCCAGCCACCGGCTCGGCGGCTTGGGTCTTGTCTGAGGAAGCGGACTCCAGCCAGCCAGTCTTGCACGATGGCGTCGCCCGTAGCAAATGCGTCCTGCATGGTCGTCGCAATAACTCCCGTCGGGCCTTGCTTGACCCAGCCGGCACAATACATGCCCGCCACTTGCTGGGCGGCTGCACCAGCGGCGCCGCCATTGGAAACAAGACGCATCGCCCGGCCAAGCCCGTCGTTGGTCACGACGCCCCGTCTCTCGTCAAACTGAATGCCAGCTTCGGCGAAGCCCGGGAGGGCGACGGATTTGTACCCCACGGAGCGGAAGACCACATGCGACGGCAATATTAGCGTCCTGCCCGTCGTGACCACCCGCGACCGCGGGTCGAAGGGTGCCTCGAGGCTCGTGACGTCAAACTCTGTGCTTGCCACTGCGGTGGGATTGTCTCGGTGACCGAGGAAATGTTTCGGGGACAGGCAGCTGTCGAGGGACCACGACTTGGACTCTCGCTCGTGGGCATATGCAGATGTACCCTTGAGCAACACCTCCATGAGCCGCCTCGAAGCTCGAGGGAGGGTACTGAGGTCTTGCGGAATGAGAGATCGGTTGATCGGAAGAAATGCCACATCGGTGAGCTTCATGAGCTCCCGAACCTCCTTGATAGTAAAGGCGGCCTAATTATCGTTCATGACATGATATGTTAGCCGCACGAGACCTGTTCGGGGGCAGCGGCGCACTGACCTGCATCGGCCCTCTCCTCCCGACGACGTGGACCCTCTTGACCCTGCTTTTGGCCAACTGAGCGAGGGCATGCTCCGCAATGTCCGTTTTCCTCAGGACGTCAATGTCCTCCAGCAAGATCCTCGCCACATCCAGCGCGACGTTGCCCTGCCCGATGATGACGGCTTCGTCGCCGTTCGCCAGCTCCGGCTCGAGGCCCGCGCAGTCCGGGAGCCCGTTGTACCACCCGACAAATTGGCGGGCCGAGTAGATGCCACGTAGAGTCGACTCCCCGGGGATTCCTAGCTTCTTGTCCTCGGACGCACCGTACGCCATCAGGATGGAGTCGTAGTGACGCATGAGGGATTCAAGCTGTATCACACAGTGCTCCGTCGCGTGGCCGGGGTGACCGACGGACACATTGCCGAGGAAGCGGAAGTTTGGCGATGCGGCGATCTCGTCGAACCTTTCCTGGCAATTCTGCACCGAGTGCACGTCAGAGACCTGCGCATGCCCATGTGTGGCTCTGTCTTGTCTTGCCTTGCCCACTCACCTTTACCTCAGGGTGGTCAGGGGCCACGCCGTGGCGGACCAGGCCAAACGGCACCGGCAAAGCCTCATACATGTCGACCTGTGCATTTGGGAGCCTGGACATGACCCTCGCTGCCGTATAAAAGCCCGCCGGGCCTGAGCCGACGACGGCCATGCGCAGTGGGGCATCAGGGGACCGTGAGGAGCCCGAAGACGGCGTTGGTGACAATGGTAGCGGCGAAGGCGACGAGGTGGAAAAACACGCCCGCTGCGACTGTGTGCGCCGGTACGCACCGCGTCCGAAGGGCCCCAAGGCCTTGCCCGCACCCCAGGGCGGTCTTGGAAGCATGCTTGGTGGCAGAGGCCGCTGATGAGTCTTGTCACGAACCACGGCTGTCCGGACGAAGTCACGGCCGCCGAAAATGGGTTCGGCGTCGGGGCTTTTCGGCGGGTCGACCTCCGATGGTTGCCCCGACAACCGGACCGGACCGTGGCATGTTGCTCGCCCTCGCACGTACAGGCCGCCCCGTTCTGTCCCACCACGCAGTCCGTCCTGCACCCAGCATTCCAGCACAGAGTCAGGCGCACGCCATTGCGCTCGTCCATTCCAGTCCATCCAGAACGCCGTGACTTTGGTGCGGACGCAGACGTACCGCGGGCGCCATGGGCAGCTCGCAGCCGCCCTTCATGTACAGCGCCGAGCGGCGCAACGACTGGCGCTTCCCCGGCACCATCTTTGACCCCAAAGCCGTGACGAGAGCGAGCTGGGAACCCAAGCCACGGAAGCCGCAGCCCAGCGGGCCCTTGGTCTCCTTCAACAGGCACCCCGAGTAAGCAGATTGGCAGGCGAGCGAGGGAGCGGAAGACGGGCAACGATGGCTGACCTCGCGCCCAACTCAGTGCGCACCAGCTCCTCTCCCAGCAGGCGAGCCATTACTTGCCACTAGGCCCGCGCACCAAGAAATGCATCAAGTGGCTGCGTCACCTGCAGCTCGCCCTGCGGGTGCTGCAGCTCAACGCCGGCGCCGGCGTCCTGGTCCTGATGATTCTCATCGCCGACGTGGACACAGCCACGGCGTGGACACTCAGGGTTGCTGTAGGTTGCACGGCAAGCTTTGTGACTGCCCAGATACTGACGCGCACCTTGCAGGCCGGCATCGCCATGCTTCACTGCATCTACGCCGTCTACCACCTCTCCCGCAGCGCGTCTGGCCGCACGCCCGCGTCCTCAGCCGCGTATCACGCTTTCGCCGCCGCCGCGGACCTGGGCATCGCATCCATCTACGGTTTTGGGGCCTTCTCTGCGCACAAGAGCGCGGCTTCCTGGACCACGCTGCTCAGCGACCAGCAGCTTATGCGCTACTTCGTCCCGGCCGCCTACTACACCATGGTCGGGGCCGGTGGCGTGCATCTGATATCCTTGTCCATATCCCTCTGGCTAGGTCTCGTTTTTCGAAGGATCAGCCTGATGCCACCCGACATGAATCCTCTTGAGGACCACTTAACTGCCCGGCCATTTCACAAGAGGAACAAATCCTCAATCGCGACGGCGAGCAGCGTCCAGACTGAGAAGAGGCTGTCGACGCCTCTCGACGAGCGCCATGGCTCCGGACTTCCGTATGAGCGTGCTTCGCGGCCCCAGTCCATGCCGTTCCTGCACACGAGAGCTGGCTCGAGCCACTCGGCTGGAATCAGAAACTCACTTAAAGATCTTCCCGACAGGCAGTACCAAATTGTTCCCGGTAATTCTCCCCGAGACTCTGCGTGCTCCCTCCAGGGAAAAAGGATGTCAGCCCCTCACTCGAGCCACCGTGGTTCCTACACAGGACTCCCTGCGAGGGAGCCCGACTCGCCTGGCCGCAGCCTTGTTTCCAACAACGTCAGCGACGCTCGTACGGGTAGGTTCACTGAGACGTGGATGCCCACCGACTCCCTCGTTTCCAGGACCAATCATCGAAACCGCAGTGCCAGAGCGGTCGGCAGAGCCCCTGCGGGTCAACCATATGCTGCCTTGTCTCAGCGCTACAATTTTGAAGACTCGTCAGAGTCAGATTTCGAGGACGAAAACGTCGCGACGGAGGTGAACTCAAGGCCCAGAGCATTGGACGGCATGCATCCTAATCCTCTCCGTTCACACCCGCCAACGTCATACCGGTATGAGAACCTGGCGCAGAACAACATGCCCTTTCAGTCGCGGAGCGGTGCTAGTGTCTCGGAACACAGCACGCTGTCAGAGATGAGCAACAACGAGAGGCGAGTCAGCAACAGCAAAGACATCGCAGACCAGGTTCTGGACCGACAGGGACCATGGCAGAGGCAGAGGGACAGTTCGATCCAGGTCGAAGACTGCTTCTACTCTAAGCCATACGGCCAGCTCAAGTGTGCGACGCCACCACTCCTAGTTGGAAGTAGCCGAAAGGTTTCATCGGGAAATGATTATGATTCCCAATTCTCTTCCCGCGCCTATGGGCGGCGAAATGCTAGTGGTAAACAGGCTGAGGAAGGACGGGCAATGAACCGCATTTCGCAAAGGGGCCTTCTGGCATGAGAAGGACCAGTGGCCGTTGGGAGCTATCGATGTAATGACTGAAAGGATTGAACTGCGTGGGAGTTTCGCCTACAACGCGGTCACGAATCTCTGAAGAAAATTCTAGATGAGGCGAACCCGTATGGCATTTTGATTTGTATCTCGCACGACACGCCTGTAAATGCAGCAACAAAATTTTCTTCTCATACAACCAGGACCTCTCCGTGATACATGGCCCGGCCCCCTTTTCATCTGGCGGCTCTCATCCTCACGATGGACAACCCTTTATTGTAGCTACTTAAGCACCTCTTCCAAATGCTTGCCAAGCGGAGAGCGATTGGCCGGCAACAGCATCTTTTCTCCAGCCCCTCGCGTCCCAAGCCTGGAGTCGGCATAAGTGTCTCATGGTTGGACGCCCGTGTGGGCAGTTCCAAGGCTTGTCCAGCTCTCCCATGTGCCTCAGTAGCGTATGCATCTGGCCGCCGGTCAGAGCCCTGCCAATCATGATGCTGCTTCGACACGCCCTCATGGCGAACATCTTCCTCACTTTCGAAGGGCGAGGGACGTGATTGGATTCGGTGGACTCTTCGCCCAGCAGCGAAATCAACTCCTCCAAGTCCTCCAAGTTAAATGTAGTTTCTCGGCTGAGGGGTAATGCCAGCATTTGGCACCGAGAGCCCACGGGCGCATCGCCGGTTGTGTCAACGGCAACTTTGAATCCGTTGGCCTCGATCGCAGCAATATTTTCCATCACGATCTCTTCCTCCAGGGCTGTTAATTGCAGCTTTTTGGGATGCACGAGCCGCTGTGACTGGACCGTCGTGGTGTCTTGGAGCCTCTCAAAATTATATTTCTCGTCCGAGGCATGCTGATCGATTATAAATACCTCATCATGCTTTGCATCGGTAGAGTTGCCAACTTCTGAGGCGGCGGCGCGCACAGCAATGATAAAACCCAGGTTGAACTGACCAACAACACGCATTCTTGAAAAATCGCCCCGAGAAATGATCAGTGGAAGCTTTGACTCGGCATCGGGTGCGCTAATGTCTTCTACACGGTCGGTCGCACAGTTCGCAGAGGCTTCTGCCTCCCGATGCGAAATCGCAAACCTCATGCCCGACCGAAGTGCTTCTTCGTTTGTGCGAACGTGTTGTACGGCCCGCAAAGACATCTTGCCCCGCTTCGTTCTGGGCTCCAACGACTGCGCTGGCGGTGGCAGCCTGCGTGCGCTGATCGGATTTTCGGGGCCGGCCATGGTATCGGGGTTTTCAAGAGATGAGTTGGCAACCGAGTCGTCAGATTCGTCTTCGGAGTCTGCGCTCTGACACGTACCTGCGCTTGACGTGGTCCCTCGAGCGCCATGGGTCCTATGGAGTTTATCTGGTCCGGCATCCCCCATATCGTGAGGGGATGATACGGCATCGAACTCCGCGTTGCTAGAATCTACCAAGGAAGCCGAGTTGTCATGACTCTGACCTGACACAAATTGTGACAACAGTCTTTTTGAGAAGGTACTGGGCTTCTGGCCCTTGATGCTTCCACTTGAAACATGGCCTGCGTTTTTAGGGGAAACCTCCTGGCTCACTCCCAGGTCATTGTCGGCAGTGGCTACCGCAGTCACTCGTGTCGGATGCTTCATGGCTCGTGGAGACGGAATTGGATCCTCAGCGCCATGATCATCCAGTACCGGTGATTGGACGACGGGGTCACCGGGCTGCTGGATGTTGGATGTGGTTTCTGGGCTTGACGCAGCGCTGTGTAAGTCAGATTCAGTCGCGACAATGGCTACCGAGGCATCCTCGGCCATTCCGTTGTTAATGTCCCCCACTTGTCCTGGGACGTCACGTCGTGCTCTCTGAGATGTCGCAGAGACTTGCTCGGGGCTGCTGGTTCTGTGTTCAGTCCTCACGGGCTCTGTGGATGCAGAAGGCGTCAACTCGCCCAGAGACCCTCTGGGGTCTCTGTCGGTATTTGAAACTGGCGAGGCACGCTGAGAGGCAGCCCCAGGGTTCCTGCTGAGCCATTGATTGATCAACTTTTGGTCCGGTCTTAATGAATGCCGTACGCTGGCCGCAATCTTGCCACCCCTCGGTCGCGGCTGAGACCCGTCAGATTGTGAGGCATTATCGTGGGCATCGTCGTCATCATCACATTCATCGCTGTCGTCGTCATCAGCTTGGTTTCCGGCAGTTGCAGTCATTTGAGATCTGAGGGTGGTTGTGACAGAAGCCGTTGCTTTGGCATGGGTCTCGCGCCCGTCATGTCCGAAGCCTTGCTTGCCGATCCCCGCCTGGGAAATGGGAATCGTGTGGTCGTGTGCATCGAAAAGTGACGCCAAAGATGTACGAAGAGTGTCCAACAAGCGGCTTTGATCATGCAAGAGGATGCTGCGCTTGTCCGGACTAACATTCACATCATACATGTTGGTGTCCAGCTGGATATCGGCAAAAATGAAAGGCGACTGTGAGTAATTGTAGGATCTGTACACTTCGTTGAACGCCTTTGCGAACTGAGGGAGGCCGCAGGGCCTCCCATTGACAAAGAACATTTGCCTGTCCGGCGTCTGCCGACCATCTCCAGGCGAGGGCCGTGAGACGTGGCCGACGATACGCACTGTCTTATTGCTGTCGTCTCCAGCGAGAGTGGCGACGGCGGAGGAGCTCTGCATTTCCAGAGCCAGGTCTAACGCTAGCAAGGCGGACATGGTCTTGGCGCCAAAAATGTTGATGATGTTGTCTCGTGTCGTGGAGTTGCCCTTGGTCGAGAACATGAGGATTCGCTTCCCCTTTGTGGGTTGTTGCGATACGGCGAACTTGAGGTTGGTCTGGATGCAAGCGTACTGGTTGAGCAAGGCGATGACCTTGTGCCATTCCCTTTTGATGTTGCGCTCGAGCTCTCGACGACGTACAGGAAGGTTGTGAAACAGGCTGTCAACCGAGACAGTAGTGCCTCTCTGAGCAGCGACGACAGCGGTGTCCTTGAGCCTCCCAGAAGCTTCGAAGCTGAGTTTGGCGCCTTTGGGTACATCGTCTTGGAGGCATGTGGTGACGGTGAGCTTGGACAGGGCGCACAGGGATGCCAAAGCCTCGCCACGGAAGCCGAAGGTCTGCAACGAGGCCATGTCGGAGTAGGAAGAGAGCTTCGAGGTGTGGTGTTTGAGGGCAACGGACGCATAGTTGGCGGGGGAAATTCCAGATCCGTTGTCTTGCACCTCGATCAGGTCGAGGCCTTGATTCTTGAAGCGGACATCTGTCGTTTGGAGCGGGTCAGCCAGGAAGCAAGTCACGCAGTCAGCTAGCTGACCACCTTGCCACGAGACCAAGGCTGTTGCCAGTGCTCTTGGATCAAATGGCCGCTCGGCTGGAGTATGCATACCGATGGTGGTGGCGCCTGCGTCGATGCTATTCTCGACGAGCTCTTTGACGACGGAGCAGAGGTCAACGATGACCTGACCGGACTGGATTCGATGGACCTGGGAGTGGTGAATATCGAAACAGACGACGGATGGGTGCCACGTCAAGTAGAACAAGGCAAGACGAGGTCGCGGAACGTACACTTCGGTCATCGATAGGCTTGATAGTGGCAGCCATAACGGCAAGGCGACGCTACCCGTGCACATGGGCGCGGCGCGAGAGGGCGATGGACGGCCTGTGGAAGAGGCAGACGCTGTTGCTGCAATGAGGTCGGGATGGTTGGACGCTATTCCTCAGCGGCTTGCACCGCGCGCCATGTGTGCCCAGATTTGTCGGTCACTACTCATAGTACCAAAGGCAAGGTGGGTTCGGTTATGGAGTGGACAGCCACGAGCTCCCTCAGTTTAGATGCTAGCATGCGCTGGAGGCGACGACTCCGGAACGACGATGCCGGTGACTTGGATGGCATTGGTAGCGAAGAGCGTGTATGCTCGTGCGGGGTGAGGTGAGGTGAGGTGAGGCGAGGCAAGGCAAGGCGACGACTATGCGCAAAGGTCGCCCGTCCCGTGGAAGCGTTGAAGCTTGGGAAGCGACCTCGACATGGCGTACGAGTATTCTAGGTACTTTAGCTACGTACCTTACGCGAATGTGGGACCCGCGTGTAATAATAGATGGGGTGCCGGCCATGACATCGATACCTACATATAAGGTATACTCCTGCGCGACCTCGCTAGACAGTGCCTGCGCCTGCGGGGGGCCAAGCCGACGCGTGGACTGGTCGCGACGGCGCGGCTGCAGCAACAGCCACCGCGCCGCTGACGCTGCATCCATTGAGGAAAGGCGCCTATCGGGCCTCGTTCGAACCACCGCGTCGTGGAGGCATGGACACGCTTGAAACATGTTGCTGTGCTCGATGCCTGCGTGCCCCGGTGCCCCGGCGGCCTGGTTCTTCAAGGCACGACGGGACACGTCGCTGGAATTGAGCAGACTCGGGCGGGCCTTGAGGAAGCGAGGGGCGTCACGAGTATCGACGTTACCGGGACGAGGCGTAGGTAGAGTTGTGGCGCAATTCCTTACGCTGCGGAGTACGGTCGAGCACCTGCCTCGACGCTTGCTCCGTATGGCCACCTCGGGCGCCCGAGCAAGAGGAGATGACGAGTTGCAGGACGCAGACGAGCTCTGCGTGCCGTCTTGTCGCGCGAAATGGACCGCATCGCGGCCGAGCACCGTCCGCTGCGGCGCCGGCACACCCGCTCGCTGTACCTTGCAGGTACCGCGCTCGCCAAGCTAGTGCTTATCGGGCAAAACCACCACGCCGCCGGTCTCGACCAACCAGGCGCCGGTTTCATTTCCGCAAATGCCCAGGCCGGCCGTCCGTCCATCCACCCGTCCATCCACCATCCCATCCCATCCCATCCCATCCCATCCCGTCCAGCCGCGGGTGCCAGCCACAGCATCCGTCATCCACGCACCGACCGAAGCTCGGGCGTCCCATCCATCCGTCCAGCAATTCCGCCCGCGATTCTCAACTTCACTCCCTTTCCTACCGCCGCACTCGCCTCTCTCCAACCAATTCCGCGCGGCGCCGTTGAATCCTCGCCGCCCCGTCGACGTCGCCCCCGGAGCTTGAACAGAGGTCAATCAGACGAGGCTCCGCCTGCGCGTCTTTGGACGTACGTGCGGCGCCGATCCGACTTCCATCCGCGACGGCTCCTTGTTGCCTCTCCTTGTTGCCTCTCCTTGTTGGGCGCCCAGGGCGGCATGCATCGCCTCCTCCGCCGCCTCTTCCTCGTCTCCAGTGCGAATCACACCGTCTCCGCCCGCCCCTCGACCGGTCGGTAGTCCCTTGATCGTCCCTTGGTGCCGTTGAGCATAGCGGCGGCGACAAGGAACACGCTCGTTTAATTGTACGCCCGTCAAAGGCCCACGCCGAGGATTTCGCCCGTGCCGCCGCCGACGACAACCTTCCCCATGACCGGCCGCTCGTCTGCCTCAACCGACGATGGCGACGACCCCTCCTTCGAGCTCGATGCCCACGGTGCTGACAAGAGCGGCAACGTTTACACCAACGGCAACGGCGCCGGTACCGGCAGCAAAAGCAACGCCAGCAGCAACATCAGCGACGGCAAGACAACGCCGCCGGCGGGCCTCAAATCTCGGCCTTCTTCGGCGAGGAGTCGGCGCCAGAGCAGCTTGGATTGGAGGCGCAACTCTGCACACGGGCACAATGGGAAGGTCTTGAGTCGCGCCGCGACTCCTGCGGGCGCAGCCACCTTGTCGCAAACACCGCCCCTCGCTGCGTCGCCCGCTGCCGTGGCATTGGGAAAGATGCCGCTCGCCTCTACATCCGCCAGGCCCGGGCCCAGACCTGGGCGTGGGGGCGCCCTCGGCCCTTGGTCCGTCTCTCTGCTCGTCCTCATCTGCGCTTGCCTTGGTGTCGCCTTGCTATCTGCCATCCTCAGGTCCCTGGTCACCCATCATGTCGAACCAAAGGGGTGTCGCATGTCCTACATGAGGCCCTCCTACACACACTTCTCCGAGTTCGATACGGAGCACACCCGCTTCGCCACCAAATACTCCCTCTACCTCTACCGCGAGCAAGGTATCGATGACGAGAACAAGGTCTGTTGTGGTCTCCGCCCTCCCTTTGCCTCTGTTGACCCCGTCTCTAGCTGCGAGGCATCCCCGTTCTTTTCATCCCCGGCAACGCAGGGAGCTACAAGCAGGTCCGCCCCATTGCTGCCGAAGCAGCCAACTACTTCCATCACACCCTTCAGCACGATGGCGTCTCCGCTGAAGCAGGCGTACGGAGCCTCGACTTCTTTACTGTTGACTTCAACGAGGACATCACTGCCTTTCACGGCCAGACGTTACTGGACCAAGCTGAGTATCTAAACGAGGCAATTCGGTACATACTCTCGCTCTATTCTGATCCGCAACGAGCCGATCGAGGCTCCCAGCTGCCCGATCCGACCTCGGTGGTCATTCTTGGTCATTCCATGGGCGGCGTCGTCGCGCGCGCCATGCTCGTTCAGCCAAATTACCAGTCGAACTCTATCAACACAATAATCACCATGTCTGCGCCTCACTCTCGCCCACCGGTCACCTTTGATGGGCAAATAGTGCAAATATACGACGAAATCAACGACTACTGGCGGCACGCCTACGCGCAAAAGTGGGCCAATGACAACCCCCTGTGGCATGTCACGCTCGTCTCCATCGCCGGGGGGAGCCTCGACACCGTCGTACCCTCCGACTATGCTGGCGTCGAATCTCTCGTGCCTGAAACCCACGGCTTTACAGTCTTCACGACTGGCATTCCGACCGTCTGGACGAGCATGGATCATCAGGCTATCTTGTGGTGTGACCAGTTCCGAAAGGTCGTTGCCCGAGCGTTGTTTGACATTGTTGATGCGCATCGTGCTTCCCAAACTAGGCCGAGGGCCGATAGGATGCGTCTATTGAAGAGACGGTTCTTACCAGGCATAGAGCCGGCCAGCGAGAAGACGCTTCCATTGGGGGATGCCACAACTCTTTTGACGTTAGGAAGCGACTCTAGCCGCATAGTGCTTGCGGGCTCCCGCCTTGCTCTGCGCAGCTTGGGCCCGCACTCCAGGCCGGTGGCACACTTGCTTCCCGTTCCACCGCAAGGCTCGCCCGAGTTGAAGAAGCGCTTCACGTTGATGACAGATGCGCGCCTGGACAAGGCGGGGGAAAGTGGTTCCTTGGAGGTGCTACTGTGCAGCGTCTTTCCCTTCCACCCGGGTTCGACTGGTTCCCAGTTCTCGATGCACATTGACCTGTCTGGTGGAAGCGGAGCCACGACCAGACTTGCTTGTAAGAACGCGGCTACCGACGCCACTCTTCTCCCTGCGTCTACCGCGTCGACTCGGTATCCCTTTTTCCTGGACCAGGAGCAGGAGATTCAACCGTTCACATATCTGCAGTACGGGTCTGAGCACCTCACAGAGCACCAATTTATTGCCGTCGTGGACAAGGCGACGTCGTCGGTGCACGGCTTCGTCATTGCAGAGTTCAGTGAACAGGACGACTTTCAGAAGACGCACGATGCCAGCCTTGCTCAGCTGCTCACAGTCGGCATGTCCATTCGCCTGCCCGCTGACCGGCCCACGGTCGTTGACGTAAACGTACCCAAGCTGAAGTCTGCTCTGCTAGCATTTGACTTGAAAATTCACCAGCCACGGGCTTGCGAGGAAGATGGCGTATTCGCGCCACTGGTTCGGCAGTACTTGAACAAGCCGTACGAATCCAAGTTTTTTGTAAATGCCAGGGACGCCAGCGTCAGCTTCCACGGCGTAGCTCCTTACGTCCCTCCGCCCCTACAGCCGAACGACGAGGCCGGGCTGGCCTTTCAGATCTGGTCTGACCCCTCATGCGACTCACCTTTTGAAATCAGCCTGAAGCTTGACATATGGGGATGCATGGGAAAGCTCTATATGCGATACCGGACAGTTTTCGCTGCCTTTCCGCTGCTCATCGTCACCTTGGTCCTTCGAAAGCAGTTCCGAGTGTATGACGAGACCGGTGTATTCATATCGTTTTCAGAGAGCTTGGATCTTTCGCTGCGACGATCCATCCCGCTGCTTTTGCTCTCGCTGACGTTGCTTTCCATGTCTCTCGGGGCTCCATCAGCCTTTGGGCTTGGGCTGTTCTGGGGCAGAACAGGCTCGAGCCAGTCCGCCGCGGTCGGTTTCTACCGCAACGAACTGCTCATTGGAACTGAAGACCCTCTCTTCTGCTTCCTGGTCCCACTTATCGGCATCGTCTGCATTGGCGTTTGCGCGGTCCTGCATTACGTCGTGCTGGGGCTGACACAAACATTGGGGCTGCTCTATGGCCTCATGACCGGCGGGCTCGCGGTGGGATCTCTTGATAAGCAGCAAGAACAGGAGCAGAAGCAGAAGCAGCAGCAGGAGCAACAGCAGCAATTACTGTCACAGCAAGCAGACTCTCCAACCCTTGTGTCGTCGACGCCGCGGAGACGGATGATCTCTACCGCCGTGTTGCTGTTCCTGGTGTCGACCTTCATACCGTACCAGTTTGCCTACCTCGTGGCGTGTCTCGTGCAGCTTTTCACAGCTGCTCGGGCGTTTCGCATCGCGACATTGGCTGCCTCGACGTCTAACTTCAACTACTATCACTACGCCCACTCGATCCTCCTCCTCATGATGTGGGTGCTTCCAATCAATTTGCCAATCTTAGCGGTTTGGGTGCGCAATCTTGCCGTCCACTGGCTCACGCCATTTTCCTCTCATCACAACGTGCTGTCCATCATGCCGTTCATTTTGCTGGTGGAAAATCTCACAACGGGAAGGATGGTGCCGCAGATTACCAGCGGGCTGCGGCACGTTACCAGCGTCCTCCTGTTTGGAACAGCTCTTTGCGCCGCAGTGTATGGCGTCTCGCACGCTTACATTCTGCACTATTTGGTCAACGTCGTGGCCGCTTGGCTCGTCGTCCTTCACTCGACATCTGATTCATGGTCTTTGACAAGCCTAGGCGCGATGTTTGAAGGTAGCGCGAATGAAGTGCGGAAAAGAGGAAAGACCCCTTGAATGGACGGTATATCATTACCGAGCTCACGCTGTTGCCGTTGTCGGGGTCCATGGGCTTCGTGGCCCCCACGCGCTTTGTTCACCGTGCCATCGAAGCCTGCATCAAGACCAAGACGTCGCCTTGCATCACTTTGTACGTATATAAAACGGAACGTACCTCTCACACCCACGCACACGCATACGCACGAACATACAGCTACTATGGGCAATATGCTCTTTAATATTTAATGCAGCTCTTCATTCTCGCTGCGTCTACGGCTAATGGCCTGTTGTGGGCAATGGGACTGGAAAGGGTGTCGCATTCTGGGCGTTCAAACGTTCTGAGGGTGGCGAGTTTGCTTTCTCTCGTTTTACCCGCACGGCTGAGAAATTTTTGAATACGTCGGAGAGGCTGCGTCGATTATCTCAAGCCGGGAGACGAGTGCAAGCAGCATAGATATGACATACGTCAACTTGCGGTGTTTGTAAGCATTTGAGCAGCCGAGGCCATGAGAAGACGACTCGGACCCTACTCCCGTGTCCGGGGCATGCGTTTGTGTTCCTAAACTGGCTGCAATATCAGTGCATTCGCTGCCGCATGAGCGGCAATATTCCAGATTTCAGCCAAGTAGACTGCGCGGCGGGGCCTTTGATACACAGGTAGTTGATAATGGAAAAAGGCGCTCGATTGCAATGAGGTTGCTACGAAAGGCGCAGTGCAACATGACCACATATTCGACCTGATACGTCTGTCGATAGAAATCGAGCAAAGCGACGTCGTTATGAAGAGCAAAGCAAGAAACTTGTGAACACTGTGGGCTTGCTCAACTCCAAACTCCGCTGTGCAACTGTCCACAAATATGTAATGGTGGCATCTGTCGGGACAAATGTCTTGGTCTATAGAGACCCCTGACCCATGCTGCCCATCAGTCCTCATTCCTGTTCTCCTCGTTGGCTAGCTGGGCTCGCTCGTGTCGGATGGTCCAGAGGGTCATGACAAGTCCCACACAACACGCGCCGAACGTGACCCAATATGCCGCGCGATAGCAGTCCAGACCCTCGTGGCAGGATCGCTCGCCACCGGGTTCAATGACGCTGTGTTTGTCAAATATTGTGCCGTAAAACAAGTTGAACACGTTGGACGAGATGACGGGGGCGAGCGTCATGAAGCCCCAATTCTGACTCAGGCCGCGAATGCCGAATGCTTCGGTAACGATAGATGGGAAGACGCCGAAGAGGAAGCCGTAGCCCAAGCCTGAGAGGCCCGAGACGAAGCCGAGCAGGTGTGGATATTGAATGTTGAGAGCGCAGATTTGAGCAATCAGAAAGACGAGACAGGCCACGAACAAACACCAGAGCCGGCTGGCGTGGACAGACTTTACCAAGAAATCGGAACCGACGCCTAGAGAATGCGCGTGTGAGGATCGGCCTAACAGAGCATACCATAGGAAGGGCGGACGACCACCTACCGCTCAAGAGCCTGCCCACAAAACTGCAGACGGAGAGGATGGAAACATGCATCTGCTGGCGGTGGACCAGAAAATCTTGGCTGACCGAATCGTCGAAGTGTTTCCACAGAGCGTTGACGTCGTTGCCGATATTGCTGGGGTAGTTTCATGGTCAGCGGAGAGATCGCTCGATAAGTAGGGACACGAGACGGGCATCATCGCATACTTGATAGTCATGAGGCCAATGCCCGCGAGGATAGCCATGATAGAGAAGAGGAGCCAGAAAGACTGAGTACGCAGGAGCGTCAGGCCGCGGATGTCTATTCGGTGAGACCGATCCATATCAACACTACTGGCGACAACATTCTCCACTGCCTCTGAGGAGCACGACGACATGAGGGATGACGTCTCGTCCAGGGCCGCCGGGGCTTCGTCGGAGTCGGCCGGGGCGGGCGAAGGGCGGCTGCGCTCGGGCTCGAAGGGGGCTTGAGACGTGGGCTCGACAGCGGCGCCGGGTGACGTACCGGGTTCTAGGGCGCCATGGGGGCTGGCGGGGCCGGCAAGCCCAAAGGAACGGTGCATCTTGGCCTCATCGGACGAGGCGCGGCGGGAACGAGAGTGCTCGAAGGGGGCAGGACGGCGGGACCACCGTTCGTCGTCGGCGTTGGAGTGGGCGACGGGACGGTACGACGAGTGCGGATAGACGCGGAGGAAGAAGAAGCCGGCGAGGGTCAGGCCAAAGGTGCCCCACGACAGCAACTCCAAGAAGGCGCTGGGGTCGCCGGGAAAAAGGATGGCGCCGAGAGAGGAGAAGAAGAAGGCCGAAAGGCCAAATGCGGCGAGTGGAAAGGCGGTTGCGGTGCCGCGGTGATGGGGCCAGTTGAGGGCCGAGGTCTTGACAGCGGCGGCAAAGGCCATGCAGCTTCCGAGTCCGGAGAGGAAGGAGAAGAAGCACAGGGCGGCAACGGAGCCCGAGGCGCTGGCATAGGCGCGGTGCAGGGGAAAGTAGCCGGCGACGAGCAGAAGGGCGCCGATGAGGACGAAGGGGCGGGGACCACGGTGGTCGAGGACGATGCCGACGGGGACGCCTAGCGAGTACATGCCCAGGTTGCCAAAGAGGCCCACGAGATTGCTCTGCGTCGACGAGAGCTTGAGCCTCTCAGCGAACTGCGGAGCCCATGCCGAATAGACATACTGTAGGAGTCAGCTGGGGTCGGCAGTCGCATGGACAGGTCAGCCGCTCACGTTAGTGCCGCATGCTAGGGAAATGACGGTGGCGGCGACGCTCGCGACCAGCCGCGCGCGATGCAGCTGGCGATGGTGCTGTCGTTGGCCCATGTCGCCGGGCGAGGCGGCATTGATGGCTCGGCGGGTGTGTGGGTGCTTTGCGCCGGTGGTGCTCGCCAGCGGGCGCCGTCGGGCTGCCAAGCGGCAAGGGAAGGGCCGACGGAAGACGCAAGGCAGAGGACGGACGATGGAGTATAAGGGCCGGAGGGCGAGTGAGCGGTGCTGCGCGGCCGTGATGCAAGGTCGAGGTGGACGGCAGCCAAAGCTCCCCGGATGTCAGACAGCCCGAGGATGTCGCTATCAGGTGCGTCAGCGGCCGATAAGGTCGTTCGGTAGGCGTACCTTGCAGCGGTAGCTCAGACCTGCAACGGCATCCACCGCGGCTCTGACAGGATGGGAGCTGAGAAGGAAAAAGGCCCTGGCTGTCTTACCTTGCCTTTTACCAGGTGGGAAGCTTGGCGATGGATCCCAACCGGCTGGCCCCGTGAGCTTCGTCCAGGCCGAGGAAGGTACCCGTTGGTCCCGACTCCGGCGCCGCTTCCGCACCCACAGTGGGGTGCCCTGGGGCCTTACGTAACGTCGCCAAACGACGACGTCGTCACCATCACGAGGGCCACCGTCCTACCAGCCATCATAACACACTCCGCGACAATCACGGTTCGCCAGCGACGACCGCCGCCTCAGCCGTCTCTAACAATACGCCGACTCTCCAGTAGGCCTCCGGCCGTATCCAGCCTGCCAACGGTGCGCCCAATAGCTTGCAAACTCGGGACCTGCGCGCCGCGTTGATTCGCCAACCATGGGCGCCCTTCTGTCCCTGCCGCTTCTCGCCGTGCCGAGCATGGGCACCGTATGCTGTCCCGCCCGCCCCCATTCTCCTCGACGTGCTGACGTAGTCTCTCCTAGGTCGTCTCGTTCGCGGCGAGCTGCTGCGGCGCGGCAACATGCTCCATGGTCTGTAGCGCGTGCGGAAAGTGCGGCAACAGGTATGAAACGCTCCTCGGTAGCCCGACGCCCTGCCTGGCCGCTCCCAGGCACGGACTTGGAAGTCGCCGTGACTGTTGCTAATACGACAGCATAGCGTCGCCACTCGTATCGCATACGCCCTGCTCCTCCTCGTCAACTCCATCCTGGCCTGGATAATGCTCACACCCTGGGCCATCGAGAAGCTGCAGCACCTCACGCTCGACTACGTCAAGATCAACTGCCCCACTGGCCAATGCTATGGCTGGCTCGCCGTCCACAGGATCAACTTCGCGCTAGGTCTCTTCCACTTGCTGCTCGCCGGCCTGCTCTTCGGTGTCTCCTCCTCCAAGAGCCCTCGCGCGGCCATTCAAAATGGCTACTGGGGTCCCAAGGTCATCGCCTGGCTGGCCTTCATCGTCGTGGCATTTCTCATCCCCGACAAGTTCTTCATGTTTTACGGCAACTACATATCCTTCCTCTGCGCCATGCTGTTTCTCATCCTCGGCCTCATCTTGCTCGTCGACCTCGCGCACACCTGGGCCGAGTACTGCCTGGCGCAAATCGAGGACACCGACTCCAGGGTCTGGCGCTTTGTCCTCATTGGTTCTACGCTGGGCATGTACATAGCCTCCATTGCCATGACGGTTGTTCAGTACATCTTCTTCGCCAGAGGGGACTGCTCCATGAACCAGGCCGTCATCACAATCAACCTCCTGCTGTGGCTAATTATCTCGGTCATCTCCGTCAACCCCACGGTTCAGGAATATAACCCCCGCGCTGGACTCGCCCAGGCGGCCATGGTGGCCGTCTACTGTACCTATCTCACCATGTCGGCGGTGTCGATGGAACCCGACGACAAGAACTGCAACCCGCTGGTGCGTGCCCAGGGCACAAGGACGACTTCGGTCGTCATTGGTGCCATTGTCACAATGCTGACCGTCGCCTACACCACCACGCGCGCCGCTACCCAGAGCCTGGGCCTCGGCGGGTCGGCCGGTGGCATTCGACTTCCCGATGACGACGAGCATGACCTCGTCACGCAGCAGCCGAGCGCCCGACGAGAGATGCGCGCCGAGGCTCTACGTCGCGCTGTTGAGGAGGGCAGCCTCCCGGCCGACGCTTTGCTGTCGGATGACGAGAGCGACGCTGGTGGCAACGTACCGCACGATGACGAGCGGTCCCGCACCCAGTACAACTACACCATGTTCCACATCATCTTTTTCCTCGCAACGGCCTGGGTGTCGACTCTCCTGACGCTCCAAGCCGAGGAGACAGTCCACGATGGTGACTTTGCCACCGTCGGCCGAACGTACGCTGCCAGCTGGGTCAAGATTGCAAGCGCCTGGATGTGCCACGGCTTATATATCTGGACCTTGGTTGCGCCCATCGTGCTGCCGGATCGGTTTGATGCCTCCTAACCGTGTACCTCGTCCGTTTCGTTTCCTGCCACGGCTTGTAGGATTTGTGTCTGCTTCGGAAGGCGTTTGGGATACCGCGCGTTTTTGTACCTGTTTTAGCGCACTGCAAACTCATTCAGAGTGTCTTGTGCAATTACATAATTTGCGATTGCTCATCAATCGAACATGAAGAGTCAAACAAGTGACGACGTTTATATGGATTCATTCCATCGGGAGGTGACCAGAATAAGCCCATTCTGATAAGCCAGCTGGCAGCCCTTCTCTGTGGATATTTTGCGACCTCCAATTGCCAATACAAAACAGCACTCCATAACACCACAATACATACCCACGCGACAGATGAAGCTTGTCGTTCAACGACCCTTTTCCCCTTCATGCAGAAAGATCAATCTCTGATCGGACTCTGCAGGTTGGATGACTGACGCCTGGAAGCCTTTGGCTTTCAATTCTGAGGCACCCCTGCGAGCGGCAGCTACGCGTAGAAGCAAGAGAACACAATTGTGTCCCACTGCCCGCAACGCTGATACACCTCGCTAACCTGACTGCCCGCTCAGCTCGCCTTGCTCTCGCCGTCCGTTCCGTGGCAATCCCTCCAATCCTTGGGCGATCAGGCCAAGCGACCATGTTGACCAGTCGCCGAGAAACGTACAAAGCCGGCGGAGAAGTCAACCCAGTGGCTGGACCGGTATATCCGAGAGCCAACAGCACAAATCGGAGGCTTGAGTCCTCGGTTGCCATCCACCAGGATAATTACTCGACTCTCAGCGGCGTCTTTCCGAGCTCTTCGGCGGCGCCCGCGGCATGGAAGCCGTCCATC
>JALHBW010000192.1:57792-88778 GCA_024339985.1 Tolypocladium endophyticum | reverse complement strand
GGGGGGGGGGCGTCGTCGTCGACTACCAGAGGAAGAATGTGACTTACAGCGCGGGAGAGATCCTCAATCAGATCGTTGGCATCTTCGATACCGACGCAGAGCCGAATGATGTCCTCGGGCATCTGACGCTCCCTCCTCGTCTTAGCGTCTATGCTGGCGTGGCTCATCTGGCACGGCATGCTGATGAGGCTGTTGACACAGCCAAAACTAACACTTATTGCCCAGAGCCGAGCAGCTTCCACAATACGCTCCGACACAGTGGCATCGCCAGTCTCGAATGACAGAACCGCACCGGCTCCTCGAGCCAGGGACCAGTGCAAGTCGTATTGAGGGTGAGACTTGAGGCCCGGATAACGGACCCGGAACCCGCGAGACTCGAGGAACTCGGCGATGGCTTGAGCATTGGCTTGTTGCCTTTCCATGCGAATGGCCAAGGTCTTTACGCCCCTCATGAGAAGAAAAGAGTCGTTGGGGGAGAGCCCACAGCCGGTTGAGTTGATGGTGAAGAAAAGCTTATCCCCGATGGAGGCTTCGTTGCATGCAATTACGCCCGCCATGATGTCGTGGTGACCCGACAGATACTTGGTGCCAGACTCGTAGACGATATCGGCTCCCAAGTCGAGGGGGTTGCAGAGCATGGGTGAGAGCATCGTATTATCCACAACGACGAGAGCCTTGGGGTTTGCCTCGTGGGCCATGCGGGCAATGGACGAGAGGTCGACGATTTTGATGAGGGGGTTTGTGGGGGTCTCGAGGAGAACCATGGCTGTTTTGTCCGACAGACGCTGGCTGACAGCATCGGCGCTGGTGGTGTCAACGTGGTGGACGACGATCCCCTGGTTGGTGGCCATGTACGTCAGGAGACGATGGGTGCCGCCGTAGAGGTCGTCGCCTGTAATGACTTCGTCGCCGGGCCGGAGCAGGCGAGAGATGACGTCGAGGGCGCCCATGCCGGAGCTGACGGCAAGAGCGCGGTTCGCATTCATGATCTTGGCCAAGTGCCTCTCGAGATGCGTGCGGGTGGGATTGCCGGAGCGGGTGTAATCGTACTCCTGCTGCCCGCCGTTGGCCGAAGTCTGCTTGAACGTGGCCGACTGGTAGATGGGGGTGCTCGAGGCGCCATATTGGTCCTTCCCTTCGGTGTAAACCAGCTCGGTGGCGAGAGCATAGCGTCGGCGGCCATTGCGGGGGCTCGAAGGCGCCGGGGATGGGGGAAGATCGTGGCCATCGAGGTCGACACGCTTCATGGGGTCGGCGGTTGAGCTGTGAGGGGCGGCAGCGCCGCTAGACGGAGACGGTGCGGCCATGGCACCGGGCGGATGCGGTGACAGCGGGCTCTTGGATTCGTCGAAGCAATTGAGGACAGTGAGGATGCCGATGGCAGACAAAGAGGTACGGGCAAGGGATGAGAGTGGAGGGTTTGGGTTTTCCAGAGCGAAGTGTGGGGGAGGCCAAGTTGATGAGGTGATGGGCAACGTAAGGCAGCAGTAGATCCCCAGTGTGTGACTGAAGTTGTGGACCGACTGCGGTGGCAGGAAGCTACCTCAGTTATGGGGCACTCTTGCGCTCAGCCTGGGGTAAATAATTGCAGGCTGGAGCTCCAACAAATCCAATTCTTGCCCTCGCGCCAGTCATCGAGTCGTTTCCACCGCTTGTTGCGCAAGCCGATCAACGGAGCGCTGCATGGCGTCTGCACACATCCAAGCCCCATAGTGAAGTACCTTGTGGCACCCTGGCCCATGGCGGGGTCCCCAGGTAAGCCATTAACGCGCTGTGGCCAGCCCGCTGGGTGGAGAATGCCAATGACGTGCTCTGCAGTGCCGGCTGTGGTTGGACAGCTGGGCACTCGAGTACGAGTACGAAGCACGAGTACCGTGATTGAGTACGGCAGTCCCGCAGGGGACTTGCGTGCTCAAATGATTCTTCCCGAGCCTTGGAGCCGTGTCTGGCCAGGGAGCTGCAGATTACATGCGCGACGATTGCAATTCATGGCCATAAATAAGGTACGCCAGTCGTGAGGCATGTCAATATTCATACACGCAGGCGCTTGCCGGCTGCATTGCCCTGTCTAATCCTGTTCCTCGACGATACGCTCGTCCACGTCTTCGTACTCATCACTGGATGCCTTGCTCCTGGACCCCTTCTTGCCCGAATTTCTGCTATGACCAACCGCAGGTGCCTGTCCGCTTCGTTGTCCAAAGAAGTCGTCGGTTCTGATGGCGCGAAACTGGCTCGCGTCCACAGCTGCCATGCGTCTCCCCTCCGCTCTGTGCTCCCGCATGTATTCTCGCACTGGTGCCATGGCCGCATCACGACACGCTTCCTTGATGTCGCTTCCAGACATGCCCGCGGTGATCTTTGACACATATTCGACATCGAAATGCTCCGGATCCGTCTTCGTGTCTTGCAGTACCAGTTGCAGGATCCTGCGCCGCTGCTCTTGGCCAGGCAATGGCACGGGAAACTTCTTGGGCATGCGTCGGAGGATGGCTTCGTCAATGTCGTGAATGCGGTTGGTCGCCCCAAGGACGACTATTTGTGCCGGCATTCCAGACGCGTTCGCCGAAGTCAGCCCGTCCCACAACGTCATGAACCTGCATATTTGTCAGCCTCCGTACACAACACCCGTCGCTGTTATCCGTGTGATTTCATACTCGGCCTTGACCATGCCGCTGGCTTCGTGTTCGCCACTCCTCCGCGTTCCCAGGACTGCGTCTATCTCGTCGATGAAAATGATGGCCGGCTGCATCTTGCGGGCCAGGGAGAAGACGGCCCGCACGATCTTGTTGGAGTCGCCATACCATTTCTCCGTCATGGTCGAAATGTGAAGGTTGATGAAGGATGCTCCGCTTTCGTGAGCCACGGCCTTTGCCAGCATTGTCTTCCCGCAGCCAGGCGGCCCGAATAGGAGCACGCCAGATGGCGCCGACAGCAGAGGTGCGGCGTGCGAGTAGAGATGAGGCATCGTGAGCGGGTAGATGACCGATTCTTTCACTTCCTCAATGATTGTGTCCAGGCCTCCGATGTCTGGCCATGCGGCGACGGCAAGCAAGTCAGAATGCCAAATCCTCTCTGCACGGTATCATTTGCCAGGGCTGCACTCACCGTCGAACCCTACGTGTATGTCTTCCGGAGCCACCATTTCCAAAGCGATTAGATTTTCGTATTCGTTCAAAGCCAGTTCCTCAACGCGCGGACGCTTGGAGCCGCCACTCTCATCTTCTGCAACTTCGTCGATTCTCCGACGGTTCAGTCGTTCCAAGTGCGCTTTAGCTTGGCGACGCGCTTGTTCATGCTTCTCTTTGTCCGGATCAGCAAGGTTGCTCAGGATCGGGTTGAGGAAGTTCCGCGCCACGTAAAGGCCAGCCGTCATCTGCAGGTAGATCGTGTCAGCACAGCCGCAGGCATGCTCCAAGTGGTACGTCGACGTTGGTGGTGTCGTACCATGCCAGCGAAGAGCAGGAGGTCCATGGCGACATCGCCGAGTCTCCGTCGCTCTCCCATCCCGAAAAGCCAGCGCAGCCACGAGGCTGGCTGCTCGGGCATGAGTAAGTCGTTTGCCGAAAGGTTGTAGCAACGGCCGATGAGCAGCTCCGGGTCCGTCTGGAGGCCCGACGGAAGAGTTGACGCGGAGACGAAGAGTGCGCCGTCGTAGCGAAGTAGATGGTCTCACAATGCAAGCCGCTGGATCAGCAGCACCGCCAGGGATAAGTACCAAGGCGCAAAGCTAGCTGTCGCGCGTGTATTTTTGTGTCTGGATGCTTGGAGTAGGATCCCACGTGCAAACGGAGATGGGATAAGGCGAGGAGCTCCGTACCTAACGTGTGTCGCCGCCAACGACCATGCCGAACAAGGTTTAGCTGTGACGCATGGATGGTTGATCCTCGGCAGCGCTGCAACCTCGGCGCAGGCTTAGGTAATGAGCCCCCCCGCTGTTTCGATTGTTTACATTGGGCCCAAAACAGAAGTATGTGTGTCTCCAATCCACGAGGCCGCGATTCTGTACAACAATATTGCGCGCCGTCTTCACTAAGCCCCGTCTACAGAATATCAGCCAATCTTTTGGCCCTGGCAGTGTCGCCTACAACTCTTAAATCTTATCCGCGTTCGCGTCGCCGCGACCTCTTGGGTCCTTACGTCTCGGACTTTCAGCTCATCGGAATGGCACCCCGCGCCAGAGCGGCTGGCGTTTTGGCAGACCTGGTGAAGTCGGACTCGGAGCCTGACTTTGAGGAGCCTGGGGCGGTCGATGTGGCATCACAGAAGTCGACGACGACGAAGAGACCGCGAGGTCGGCCCCCAGGTGCCGCGAACAAGGTGAGGAAGCCCGCACCGAAAGCGGCACGTCGAACCAGTGGCAGGGCCGAAGCTGCGATTTCAGCGTCGGCCAGACAGGCCTTAGGAGACAAGAGCAATACGAACACTTCACGAGCGCCTTCTAAGGTGGGAAAGGGAGCGTGTGGCCTTGCCAGCAAAATTGTATCCGAGGAAGAGGACGCCAATCAACCCAAAATGGTAAAAGCGACCCGAGGGCGACCCAAAATGTCTGGAGGGATAAAATCCCCGGATGTCCGGCTGCCAGAGCTTGAAGCCTCCCGTACAACACGCGCTGGCCGTTTTGCGCGCGAAGAGGTTCCCGAGACGCAATTGCCTGGACCCATGCAAATCGACGAAGATGAAGATCCCACGAGCGCTATGGACAAGTCATTGGAGCCTGATACCAAGTTGGAAGCCCAAGACACGGTGCCGCAACATGATATGGACGATGTTACGATCCGAAGACGGCTTGGTGAGCTCACGAAGAAGTACGAGAATTTGGAAATGCGGCATCGGGATCTTCGGGAGGTCGGCGTAAAGGCTGCAGAGCGCAACTTCGAGCGCCTGAAGAAACAAGCCGAGGAAAGCACTGCAGGTGAGACGAGGCACCAACAATAACTCGTGTCGCCATGAAGAGATGTGCTAACTCTATGGGCCTGCAGGTTCGGACAAGCTGATTGAACATCTCAGAGAAGAGCTGGCGGCACAGTCGGCGCTAGCAGCGCAAGGGGAGCAAGTGCAGCAACAGCTGGAGCAGAGCGAAGCCATCAACAAACAGCTTGAAGCCAAAGTCAACGAGCTAACCACGTTGCTTGCCGGTGCGCGATCCGAAATTAAAACGCTGTCCACGAAACTAGCAGCCAGCAGACATGCTGAGGCGAGCATCACGGTTCCCGGAAGTGCCCTGCGGGCTGGCGCGGCAGGCAGTAGGAGTGTGCCGTCAGAGGTTGTGCAGGCCGCGCAGGCAAAGGAAGACCTCTACGGCGACCTGACTGGTCTCATTGTGAGAGGCGTGAGTCGTGGAGACGAGGAAGACGTGTTCGACTGCATCCAAACAGGACGGAATGGCAGTATGTGCACTTGCCATGCCTTGGTGGAGATGATGCTAACATGATTTACAGCTTTGCATTTCAAGCTGGCCCTAGATCGCAGCGATGAGTGCGACAATTACGAAGACGTGCAATTCACGTACAGACCGCAGCTCGACGCCAATCGAGACGGCGACTTGATGGAGATGCTGCCCGACTACCTGGTGGAGGAGATTACCTTCCCCCGGCCGCATGCCTCCAAGTTCTATAGCAGGGTCATCAAGTCCCTGACGGAGCGCACAGAGTAGACGAGCGGCCGACGAGCGAGTTTCTTTGGCTGTCAGGAACATCTTTTGAAGCGGCCGGACACGGCATTACATGACTGATACCCCTGCATTTTGCACGCACACTCAAAAGCTAGCCAGGAAGCGAGATGAAGAGATTCGAGACATGCCCATCTCTGTGTCGAGCGCTGAGTAGCTGGCCCTGGCTGTTGGTAGTTATTGGCGAGGGCACTTATAACAGGGACAGTAGAAACTCCGAAGAGGATCGCCTTGCCCTTCAGCTTGCCTTTTACTTTGCCTTATCTTTATTGCGTAGATACGGAACACCAGAGGCATGGCTATCTGCTGTTTGCTACCGACGGTATCCCGATCCCTGACCCCAGACCTTGCACGAGCCGCGCGGTCGTCGAGGCGCTGCACCTCGGAGAGTGGGATGAGCACCGCTCGGCCAGACGCCCGGGGTTGAAGACGCCTACCGAAATACTTCTACTTTGGCCTGATGAAATCGTCAACCGGGACGTGGCTTGCAATGCCCAAATGGGACACGCCAACGCCCAATGGGTGCGTGCTTGGTCAATTGGCTGCAGATGCATGCACCTGTCTCCGTACATACTCGTACCTTGCCTACCCGCCGGTGAGTGGACACTGGCGCCAGGTGGCGCTTTAAGCATGCACCCCTGTGGACAGCACAGCCTGCTGCGCAGACATCCATCCATACAGACACTTAAGAATCGCGACCACCACTTCGAGCCACGTTTTTGCCTCTGCTCCCCCCTCTGTCGCAACACATATGCACCTCCCTCCAATCTTGGCAGGCAGGGCAGATTGACCAACCGCTGCCGCGCCATTCGATTGTTTGACGGTGTCTTTCGCGCCTCTCCGAGTTGCGACCCGAAACGCCATGATCAGGCCCTGACGTCCAACGCATCGAAGCCGCCATCTCCCTCTCTCGTCGCCATGAAGGCCGTCACTCGTTTTGCCTTCCTGGCTACGGCCATGGTGTTCCACCTCGTCTACATTCTTTCCATCTTCGACATATACTTCGTGAGCCCAGTTGTGTCGGGAATGCGGCTCTTTGGCGTCAATCGCACGCCCCCGGCGAAGCCGCCAGCCGACAGATTGGTCCTCTTCGTCGGTATGCTGGCTGCTTCCTCCTCCTGCTGAACTTAGGCTAACAATCCCGCTTCACAAGGCGACGGCCTTCGCGCGGACAAGGCGTTTCAATCGTTCCCGGAGCCCTACCCCGAGTCCGACGACGACCTGGTACCGAGGCCCCTCGCCCCTTTCCTCCGCTCTCGCGTGCTCGACGAGGGAACCTTTGGCGTCTCCCACACGCGTGTTCCCACTGAGTCTCGCCCCGGCCACGTCGCCCTGATAGCAGGGCTTTACGAAGATGTATCGGCTGTTGCAACGGGCTGGAAACTGAATCCGGTCGATTTCGACAGTGTTTTCAATCGCAGCCGGCATACTTGGAGCTGGGGTAGCCCTGATATCTTGCCCATGTTCGAGCGTGGCGCCGTACCAGGTCGCGTCGATGCCTACGTGTACGAGGCCGAAGCTGAGGACTTCTCCAAAGACGCCACTTCTCTCGACTTCTGGGTCTTTGACCACGTCAAGGCCTTTTTTGCCGAAGCTGCCACCAACCAAACACTCAACAAGGCGCTTCGCCAGGACAAGAACGTCTTCTTCCTCCACCTGCTTGGGATCGATACGACCGGTCACTTCTACAGACCCTATTCGAAGGAATATCTGCACAACATCAAAGTGGTGGACCAAGGCGTCAAAGAGGTAACTGAGCTGATTCAGAAATTCTACGCTGACGACCGAACCGCCTTCGTCTTCACCGCCGACCACGGCATGAGCGACTGGGGCAGCCACGGAGATGGTCATCCAGACAACACGCGCACCCCGCTCATTTCATGGGGATCGGGCATCTCGCATCCGGAGGTTCACCCGGGAACTGTTGCTCCGGGGCATGATGACTACTCGTCCGATTGGGGCTTGGATCATGTGCGTAGGCATGACGTTGCCCAGGCTGATGTCGCCGCCTTGATGTCGCACTTGATCGGGTCCGAGTTCCCGGCAAATTCGGTAGGAAAGCTGCCGCTGTCTTATTTGTCGGCTGATAATCGCGAAAAGGCCGAGGCTTCCCTTACCAATGCACGGGGCATCCTCGAAATGTATCGCGTCAAGGAGGAAAAGAAGAAGGCGAACGGGTTGCGATTCAAGCCATATCGGCCTCTCAGCGATGCCGCCTTGACGGGCGACCAGCGCGTGTCGGCCATCCATGAGTTGATAGAGGCTGGTCATTACGAAGAGGCTATTGAGGAGTCCGACGCCCTCATTGGCCTCACCCTGGATGGCCTCCGGTACCTCCAGACTTACGACTGGCTGTTTCTTCGAGTACTGATCACCATTGGCTACCTCGGCTGGATGGCGTATGCCGGAACCACTGTCGTTGATACATTCGTTTTGAATGAAAGCGTCACCCCAAAGCGAACGACGATGGGTGTGGCCGCATTCTCGTCTGTCCTCGTGGCACTCTATGCTTCATTTTTTGTTTCAAAATCCCCTCTGGCTTACTATGCCTACGCTTTCTTCCCTGTCGTCTTTTGGGAGGAGGCGTATGCCTATCGGGATAGCCTTGCGCAAGGCCGCAAGGCTCTTTTTGGACACATCAAGTCACCTGGGGCTGTGGCGACCTTGGTCTTCCACACCATCCTTTACATCGCCGTCATCCAGTCTTTGGTGAGTCGGTCGAAAAAGGCATTTTGCAGTTCGCATCTGACATTTGGCAGGCGCTGGGATACATATATCGGGAGATCTTGACAGTCATATTCGTCCTGGCAGCTGGCTGGCCAGCAACGTACGGCATCGTGTTTCTTCAATCGCACGCTATGCTGAGCATCACCTGGGCGGTCGCATGTGTGACAATGAGCTCCTTCACATTGCTTCCGGCCATGAAGGTTGAGAACGTAACATTAGTGTAGGTGCATGAGCGTCTCAAGTCATTCTCGCACCAGCTAATTATTTTGCAGCCTTGCCGGTGGCACAGTCATGTTGGTCATTGGCCTGCTTTATTTAATCTTTGAAGACTTCGTGCACTCCGACTTCTCTTGGGACCAGAGGAAAGGCGGCCCCAGGACAGACGGCACCATCAGACGAGCTCTTACCGGTACCCAGGTATGGCCGCCAACGTCCAATGGTATCCTTCGTGCGGCAAAGTGCTGACTCGTCGATTTGCAGATCGGCCTTGTACTCCTCGCTATGCTGGTTACACGCTCCAGCGCACTGAGCCTTCAGGCCGGGCAGGGCCTGCCTCTGGGTAACCAAATTGTTGGATGGATTGTACTTGGTATGTTTCTCCTGCCTTTGCAGCGTGCAAGGGGAGAGATAAGAGATGCGAGGCTAATGAAGCGCGGACAGTCGTGTCATTGCTGATGCCGTCGATGTATCGGCTGCAATCCAGTACACACTACATGCATCGGTTGGCTGTAATCTTCTTGACCTGTGCCCCGACATTTGTCATCTTGACAATTTCATACGAGGGACTCTTTTACGTGGCATTCTGCATCACGTTGCTCGTTTGGGTCCGCCTCGAGTACGCGGTGCAGAAGTTCACAAAGAAGATGTCTCCGGAGGTGAACGGAGCTGTTCAAGGAGATAGCAGGCGCCCGACCTTTCGACCATTGAGGTTATCTGATGCGCGAGTGGCCCTCTTCTTCATGGTGCTCCTCCAGTCCGCATTTTTCAGCACCGGAAACGTTGCATCAGTGTCGGCCTTCAGTCTAGAGAGCGTGTGCCGCCTGATGCCTGTTTTTGATCCACTGTCACAGGGGGCACTCCTGATTTTGAAGCTGATGATACCGTTCGTGCTCATCTCGGCCAACTTGGGTGTTTTGAACAAGAGGCTCGGCGTGGCTCCGTCGGCCCTTTTCATGGTGGTTATTGCGGTAAGCGACTTCTTGACGCTGTACTTCTTCTGGGTCGTCAAGGATGAGGGTTCATGGCTGGAAATCGGCTCGACCATCAGCCATTTCGCCATTGCCAGTTTCATGTGCGTGTTTGTTGCCGGGTTGGAAGGGGTCAGTGCCATGTTTATCGCCGGCATCGAGGTGGAGGAAGAGGAGAAAAGCAACGTCAGGCTGAACGACGAGAAGACAACCGCGGCCAACGGGCATGCGCAACCACGGGCTAGCGAAGGTGTCGTGATTTGATTCTGTGATACGACGCTCGCTCAACACGACCGGGGAGCTGAGGCCGGGGCCAGATCTACGAAGTATCATAATAGAATAATAAAGATGACTCAAGATAGCCTGGAGTGGAAGGGCCAGTGGCCAGGACAAGGCGAGGTTCAACTGGCACCTCGCCGCCCTTGTGGTCCAGTAGCGGGAACAAGATGGAGCATCCGGAACCCAAGAGCTTCGTTGAGGGCAACAGCACCATGTCTTGTGTAAATTACATCATTGCCCGCCACCGAATCGCTTACGTACGCTACGAGTCTGAGTTGAAAGTCCGAGTTCCGCATCAGGTTACGAACAGGGAAGGGTTGGGGAGACGCTTCGGGCGGGTCCCTCCACGGATATGCGTCAGGGGGGCGGTCGCGGCGATCTGCTTCGTCTGTGGGGGAGTACGAGTAATGTCGCCAGGGACAATGTTTCAAACCCAATTCGGACTGGGACGAAGCACCCTGCCATGTGTTCCAAAACGAGATGTCGGAAACGATGTCGGACCGCCATTGAGAGCAAGACGTTCAGGTCGCCAGCGGCGCCGAGTGCTCGAGAAAGACAACGCGGCGTAATCGTCTACGCGTGCCTTCCGGTACCTGGGGCGCGCGCGTGCACTCGAATGTTGGAGAACTGGCGATTTTGGCATGTGATTGGAAGGCCTCCTGGCAAGTCCGCAGACACCTTTGCGGGTGCCAGGCCCGACAGCGGAGCGGAGCTGGACGACGAGTCAGCCTGGCTGGCAGCAAGTGAGCCAGCCGGACCTTGTCCCCAATATGGCAAAGCTCTGACGCCCCAGGCACCGTAGGAGCTCCGCTGTGCGATCGCACATCTGCGTGAGGCTCTGGTTGCGGAGCCTTTGCAGTGCAGTAGCCTGTAGGTCATGTACCTCGCACGTTTTCGTTGCATCTCAGCCTTGGAACATACAGCGAGCGCCCGTGGTTGGCTCAATCTGTACTGTTCGTGCTCGCGGCGATTCGCAACTGATATCTATTATACGGAAACGGAGCCCGATCTTCGCTGGGATTCTGGCCTTCTTTGACGGAGTAACGAAGGGGGGGCCGATAATTGCTGTCGGCGCGACCCAACTTCCACGAAATCCTGCAAGCCTCCCTGCCAGGCATTTATTATTGGGCCAGGAGGGGATGGGGCTGTCGACGCAGGCATCCTACATAGCCATACTATTTCTGGTTCCGTCTACTTCACGGAGTAGGCTTTAGATCAATGAAGCACGTTTAGGCGACCCGAACCCTCCACTCTCAGCGTGAGCGCACCCGGGCCCGGCTTTTGGTGGTGGACGGCGGGAGGCCTTCCAATTCATGCAGAGCCCTCGTCCACTCTGCAGGGCTTCCTTTCAGTTGACTCGATGCTGCCCGCAGCCCGCACTCGTGATAGTCCGGGTTCCTGGCGACGGTCAACTCCACGTCCACGCGAGCGTCTCCCCTGGGCAGCAAGCCACCTTGAGTAGCCAAGCTCCCCCTCCCCCGCACGCTCGCGTCCACGGCAGCCTGATCTGGGCTTTCGAGGCCACCGAGGTTGCGACTGGACCACTCCCGACCCCTCCTGTGCCAGCTCTCCACCACCCAGCACCGCCTCCACCTCTCACATTGGATCCCGTATATTGATCCGAGGGGTCCCCATGCTTTCCCCAGCTTTGATACCCCAGATCACGCCAACCGCCGCCGGCAACCACACGTTGGGTTGCTGGCCGGCCGCTTGGGGATGAGCATCCGTTGCACTCGTAGCCCATGGGGTAGGTACCTTGTAGGGAGGCGAGCAAGGGGAATTGACATGCGCCTTCACGCCGTCTGACGACACGGCATCGCGAGGGATGCTTCGGGCAAGTACGGAGGGGGCTTTCCTTGTCCGTCCATGCTCTTGAAGCCCGAGGAGCCCCTGGCAGACACCCAAGAGGGCCACTAGCCTCCGGTCCGTTCCATGGCATGTCTGGAGCTGAATGGTGGTCCTTATATGCTCGGCCGAGGGCCCAGGCTTGCCCAAGAAGACCTCACGGTCTTGATTCTTGCTTGTTTCGTTTGCCCGCGACAGGCTTGTTGAGTCTCTTCCGACCTCTCTTCAGACTCAATCCGCAGTGCTTTGTCGCCGTCCACCGTGCTCCGTTATCGTTGCGCAATTCGAACGCTGGCGCTCTTCGACACTGGCCCCTCCTGCTGCGGTTACACGCAGTCCGCCAGGTCAGCTACGGAAAAAACCCACCAGCTTGACAGGCTGCCCTACGATCCAGAGCGGCCCCTCCACCGCATCATCGCTCTGCGTCGACCACCCAAGGTACGAGCACCTCGACCTGCGCAATACCACCTCACGACTCGGCCTGCGTCTGGCGTCTGTCCCACCGCACTCACTCGACGCCCACCGAGGCTCTTGACACGCTTTGCCTTTGGCAGTGGGCCGACCCACCGCTGGTGCGTCACGGACGAACGAGCTCCAGCGCATTAGTACCCTCCCTCGACCAAGCCAACTGCAGCGCAAGACGGCTGGAGCCTCCCCATCCCCCCTCCCTCCCTCCCCCTCAGGTGACCGGTCCCCTCCCCCAGCATCAAATCTACGGGGGCTCGGACGGGACGGCATCTTGCGCATGATTCCCCGAGCGACCCGCCGTGGTTTTGTTCCTGTGCGGAGCAGGACCCAGTGTTGGCGCATCAGCGCAGCAGTAGTAGGGCAGCCGCCGTGAGCTGCACGCTCCCTCCGTGCCCGCCTTCAGCCACCCAGGGCATTTGCGACACGACCCGGTTCAGCCGAACTCGACAAACGACCCGACGCCGACTGACGCAGCCAGAACTCGGCAGTCGACAGCTTGTTCCTGCTACGTCTCTATTGACTCGACTTCCTGCAGTGCCATAGACGCCCCCACGGCACACTGGGCTGGCCAGCACCTCACGCGCCCGCCGCCTTCGCCGCCGCCGGTGCTGCCGCCGCTACATCCATCCCAGTTGCGCGCCTCTTCCCACCGCGTATCCGTCCGTCAAACCGTCGCGTCTCTCGACAGACTCTCCATCTCGCCTTCTAGGCCAGTAACCGACTCCTGCGCTTGCTCTCCCTCCCGTCATCGCGGGCTCGTCCACCAGCATGGATGTCGACATGTCATCTGGCGACGTTGGCCCGCAGCAGTCGCTGCCGCCGTCCGAATCACCGGCCAAGGAGTCGCCACCATCGTCGAGCGCCGCCGCCGCCGCCGCTGCTGCCGCCGCGCAGATGAGCTTCAGGAGGTATGTCCGTCCTCACATGCTGCAAGCAGCTCCCAAGGTCCGAGTGCTGACGGCGACGGGCTTCTTCTTTTTATAGGCAACGAGCGTCCCGAGCATGTGAGGTATGAATGTTCCCCCGGCGGCCCGCCGTGCCTTTTGTCTGGCCACGCTCGTCCCCTCCAGCTCCATGAGCCGAGGCATGCGACCGCCCAGCCCACCCCGCGCCCCCTTTGCACGTCAACACGAGTCGATTCGTTGCCATGCTGACCGTCTACCTCGCTTTGCCAGACCTGCCATGCACGAAAGGTAAGAGCATAATCTCCCTCCCCTCCTCTGCCCCTTGCCTTACCTTACCCTCCTCGGCCTACTGACCATCTGGCTTCACCTCAGGTCCGATGCGATGCCGCCAGCCTCGGGGTGCCCTGCACCAACTGCGTCGCTTTCCAGATCGAATGTCGTATCCCGACACCTAAACGCAAGAAGGCTCAGACCGCTGGCGGTCAAACCACCAAGGATTCCGACAGGTGTGTAAATATGCCCTGCCACCTGCCGTCTGCTCGCGTTCGGTTGCGTGTGCGACTTGTCCCTCCCAGTGTGTTGTTGACCTGAGACGTCCCCAAACAGCGACCGCGAGGCCGCCGACGAGCGACAGACCCAGACGACACCCACCAACGCGGCCAGCGGTGTCAGCACCGTCAATGCCTACCCTCGAGCGCCAACCGTATCCCATACCTCCGACGGTACCCCTTCTTCGTCCATGACGGAAGCGCAAGCACGGCAGGAGGAGGTCGATAGTAGCACTTACTTGAACTTAGTCATGAAGCCCAAGTTCACCCGCGCTCCCATTACGGAGGCTGGCCGAGTCGCTTTCCTGGGAGAGTCCTCCAATCTCACCCTCCTCGTCCATGATCGGCAGGGTTCCTCAGACGTCGTCCACTACCCGCTGCCCGAGAACGTTCGCGGCTCTCGCGCGAGGCTAACCGAGCTGGATAATGTCGAGATCGACATCTTGCACCAGCGGGGGGCTTTTCTCCTGCCGCCACGCTCGCTGTGTGACGAGCTCATAGAAGCCTACTTCAAATGGGTACACCCCATTGTACCAGTCATCAACCGGACTCGCTTCATGAGGCAATACCGGGACGCCAAGAACCCGCCGTCTCTACTGCTCCTTCAGGCCGTCCTCCTGGCCGGCTCCCGCGTCTGCACCAACGCGCAGCTCATGGATGCAAACGGCTCGACCACCCCCGCCGCACTGACCTTCTACAAGCGCGCCAAAGCACTCTACGACGCCAACTATGAAGACGATCGCGTCACGATTGTGCAGTCGCTGCTGCTTTTGGGCTGGTACTGGGAGGGCCCCGAAGATGTCACCAAGAATGTCTTCTACTGGAGCCGCGTGGCCACCATCGTCGCTCAGGGCTCCGGCATGCATCGCAGCGTCGAGCAGTCGCAGCTTAGCAAATCAGACAAGCGGCTCTGGAAGCGGATCTGGTGGACGCTGTTCACTCGCGACCGCTCCGTCGCTGTGGCTCTGGGCCGTCCGGTCCACATAAATCTTGACGACTCGGACGTGGAGATGCTGACCGAGGATGACTTCGTCGAAGACGAGTCCGATCGGGCCAGCGACTTCCCGCCGGACCCCATCCACGTGCAATTCTTCCTGCAGTATGTCAAGCTGTGTGAAATCATGGGCCTCGTCCTGTCCCAGCAGTACTCCGTGGCATCCAAGGGCCGGCAGCGAAATGCCATCGACCTGACGCACAGCGACATGGCCTTGGCAGACTGGCTCCAGAACTGTCCCAAGATTGTGTACTGGGAGGTGCCTCGCCACCACTTCTGGTCCGCCCTCTTGCACTCCAACTACTACACGACGCTTTGCCTGTTACACCGGGCACACATGCCTCCAAGCGGCTCAAACCGCTTCCCAGACGATTCCCCCTATCCATCTCGGAACATCGCGTTCCAAGCGGCAGCCATGATCACGTCCATTGTCGAGAACCTGGCTGCCCACGACGAGCTGCGCTATTGCCCGGCCTTTATAGTTTACAGCTTGTTCTCCGCCCTCATCATGCACGTTTATCAGATGAGATCGCCCGTTCCGTCCATACAGCAAGTCACGCAGGACCGGATGCGCAGCTGCATGCAAGCCATGAAGGAGGTCTCCCGGGTGTGGCTGGTGGGCAAGATGGTATACACGCTCTTCGAGTCAATCATCGGCAACAAGGTGTTGGAGGAACGACTGCAGAAAGCTGGGGCCAAGCGACACCGAAAGATGCAGCAGAGCATGTCGCAGCTGGAACAGCACAGCAAGGCGCAGGATGTCTCAAAGCGCAAGTATGAAGACATGGCCATCGACTTCACTGCCAACGCACCAACGCCTCAGGAGTCATACGAGCGATCGCGACCACAGACGCCGAGTGCCGGCAAGCATGACAGCGCCACTGCCATGAACCCCCCCAGCATGCCCTCGCCCAATTCTCGTCCCAGCGGGGCCGACACCTTCATGGGCGGAACCAACTCGCGGCCGCAAACGAGGCCCGCTACGCCATTCAACCCTTCGTTTTCGGTCCCCGCCACGCCGCCCGACCTCTACCTGGTGACTCGAAACTCCCCTAACATATCCCAATCTTTGTGGGAGAACTTTCAGCCCGACCAGCTGTTCCCGGAGAGCTCAAGCATGCCCGCCTTTCCCAATGTGTCGCCAACGCAGACCCACCAGAGCCTGGACCACAATCTCATGGCGCAGATGACACCCAGCAGCATTGCGCCGAGCACGCAGAGCCAGGCGGGCAATCAATTCCCGGGCAGAGGCCAAGGCCAAGGAAACGGCATGATGCCAATGCAGGCTTTTCAAGGGCAAGCCAACCTATGGCAGACAAACTTTGATGGCGGCATGCATGACGGCCAGAGCCCCGACAGCTGGAGCACAAGTTCGGTCCAGGGACAACCGGCTCCGACGACGCTCAACGTGGAGGATTGGTACTGCTTCCCTGATTCAAATACGACTCTTGCGAGTATTGTTCGGTGACTGATGGCTCGACAGGTTCCAATTCTTTGGTATCAACGGTGACGCAAGCAACCTGGCCGCCCTCGACGTGTCCATGAACTGAGTTCAGCGCACCACGGTATGCCCTTTGGTATGTGAGCGAACTTGGTTTCGACGAGGCGGCGCCAAGAAGGGCGAAAATGTGCAGCGCCCACGTCCCTTACCGGTAGGCTTTTGGTTAACGTGCCTTACAGGAACGCCTCAGAACAATGAGGTCGCGCGGGTGGGTCGAACCTTTCGGGCCAAGGGCAAGATCATTGTTGAAAAGTGGTAAGTCCGCGGGGACACGAGGTATTATAGCGCGCAGTATACCCATGGCCTCATGCCGCAGAGTGATATAGTTCGGCAAAGGAAATAAGACACGTATCGGGCGCAAGGTATGGGAATGACTCGCAAAATGGGACCAGACCTGGGAGGAGTGGGATCTCCGGGAAGGGTCAGGGAAGTTAACCTTTGTACGATGTTCTGAGACTTCAATTCGATGGTCAATACGCCTAAGATGCTGGAGGGCGTTCAGTTCATGTCGTCAAGATGTCGTCTCGCATGCGCGCCTCCGGTGTGGTCCAAATTAGTTTCTTCCTCAGTGATGGAGCTGCGCTTTCGGATTTCCTGGCCACGGCAGGAAAGCTTGAGCCCTCATGGTATATGCATTGTTGGTAGCAGGGCTCAAGACGTGAGAAGGGCTTTATCAATCGGTGACAACAATGTCGAAGTCCGGAAGTATGAAGCGCCTGCCGAGGCGTGTGAAGGCACGAACGAGTAGCTGCGTATGGTAGGTGTTCCTGTAACTCTGGCACGTCGCACTTGTTACGTCGCCTCGCCTCCATCGCCGCCGGTGCCAAACTTTGCGAGGGCTTTCGCATAGGTGAGATAAGTAGACAAACGGCGCGTGAGAAGATTTGTGCTGTCGCCGAGCCGAATCGCACACAAAGGCTACAAGTAGAACCAAAGCTTCAAGCAGCGTCCTGTCCGGGTACATGGCGGATACCTGAAGGGGGGCTCCCCCGCTGCAGGATGGTGGATTCAGTGGACCTGTAGCGGCGGTCGGGCGGCTGAACAGGCTCGATGCCCATGCGAAGGGACATACGTCACAGGTCAACACGTGGACCGTAGGGCGGGTTGCCCGGAGTACTGCGTATGTACCTGCCTGCACAGGGCGCGCTCTCACTGGACGACTGTCTACCTTATCTGTACTGTCCCCCGTTGCGGGCCGCATCCGCCGTCTCTGGTGACCTCCATACCTGCTGGCGCTCCGAGACCTGACGTTGCCTCCTTTATGACCACCTACGAGTACCTTACCTATCGCCTCCTTTCACCAAACAATGACGGCGGCGCCTTGCCACGGATTCTGACTCTGCGACTGAACCCGTCTTGCCGCGAGTCGTCGCTCCTCGGCCCTCCCCATCATCACTGAGAGCGGCCACGGCTCGTCCGCTGCCTCACGTTCCTGATGCTGATGGGCGGCCGGTCCACGATCCGCGAGCCGCATTCGCTGCAGACTTCGCGGCCATCATGACCAGCCGGCGCGTCTCGGCGAAGACCTCATTGCAGCTAGACCCATCGGCCCCATCACCTGCGTCTCATGCGGCCGTGTCGAGCTCCCTCCGGCCACGAAACCGCCGCCCTGACAACTCAAGCGACCATGGTGCCGGCCAGAGGACGCCTGACCAGGACTTCAACCTCCCATCAGCCTACGGCGATCCGACAAGCCGGATAGCGAACACTCGCCCGCCGCAGCTCGGGCGCTCCGGCACGAGTGCGAGCCCCAACAGAGGCGCTGGCGGCGCCGGCACCTTGGGACAGTTTCTGGGAGACTCGTGGACACAAAGCTGGAGCTCTGTCCAAGGGTTTGCCTCGAGTTTGCTATCTACGAGTGCCAGCTCTCTACCACGGGGAGGGACGTCACAGCAGCCACGATCCCGCTCTCGAGGGTCTTCTCGCCAGCACTCGCGCACCGAAAGCGGTCACCGCAAAGCTCAGGCCTCGTGGGGACCGGATCCTCCTGTACCGAGCTCTGGGGCGGGCTATATAGCCGCTGGGTCTTTGGCTGAGAGGGAGACGGCCTTGAAAGCAGCCCGGACGGCGAGTGTCTTGGAAAGCCACGATGGTGTTAATGGCGGCCTGGACATCACGGGACAGCACAAGCGTCGAAACTCTGACGAAGTCGCTCCAGACACCTCACAGCTCGAGGATTGTCTCGTCTACATCCACCACGTCCAACCCCAGGATACGTATGCAGGAATCATCCTGCGCTATAAGTGCCGGGAGGATGTTTTCAGGAAGGCCAACGGCCTGTGGTCGAGGGACAGCATACAGACGCGGAAGTGGCTGGCGCTGCCGGTCGACGCCTGCGAAGCTCGGGGTCGCCCTTGCGACGCGCCGTCGTGGCATAACTCTCGGGGAGTAGACCTCCTCGCGCCCACGCCTGAAGCCGTCGACGAGTCTTCATCGAGTCAAACGGCCTCTGACAGAGACTTTTTCAGCAGGTCCGCCAATGATGGGGCCACAAACGATCAAGGAACACTAGATGAGGACCGGCATTGGACCCACGTCCGATGGGTTCAGATAGATTCCTTCCCGCAGCCTGTACAGATTGGCCGCATTGCAAGATACGCTTTGGGGTACTTCCCACCTCGGCGGAAGAAAAGTATCCGGACAGCATCGTCTCTGTCAACGCCACGGCAGAGCTCTGACCTTTCCAGCCTCCCGCCTGGCTCGGTCGAGCGCCCCTCATCGCGGCGGCAAAGCTCGCTGAGCAGCCGACCACAGCTCTCGGGAACGCCGGTGTCGTCCCGCAGCCGCGTGTGCAGCGATACAGCTGACCGTAGGCCAGCCTGGATGCGCCGACCGGGCGGTGTCGGCTCCATGGGCCGAAACATGCGAGCGCCAGGGCCAGACAAGGACTATTTCAATTCGTGGGCCAGCAAACATCTACCAGGGCTCAACATTGACTCGCTGCCTTCCATGTCAGTGATGGGCTCGGAGACGGCATCCTTCGGCTTTGCGCCGGGGTCCTGTGGCATCGCCGAGAGCCCGTTCGAGGACGGCCGCGACACTGCGTCTGCATCACGGCAGGGCAGCGGCCTGGACAGAGCTGCTGCTGCGGTGGAAAGTTGGCTGCGCGGCGCGTTAGCCAGGCGCCCAAGCACGCCCTTGGTCGGAAGCCTTGCAAGATCAACAGGATTGCCTGCAGGACTTGATGGCGACCTCATTGAGCTGGCGGACGCGGGGAGCGAGGACGGCAACCTCTTGACGCACGACACCGCAACCCCCGCCGTGGCTGCCTCGTCTCTGGGGTCGAGCACCGGAGCCGGTGGCGACGAATTAGTGCGAGGGAGGGCGACGATGACGGCAGGAGGCATGAGGAGTCGCCAAAAGGTTGCCTGAATGGGTATTTCGGCACCGACGAGAAGATGCACTGGCCGTGGCGGAACATGTGTTGAAGCGTTATAGATTTTCGAAGCGGGCACCTTTGGGTGTTTCTTCGCGTGTGTTTTACAGGCGAACCCTGAACGTGGTCTACCTTTCCTTCTCATTTGTCATTGCTTTTGGATGAAGGCGTTGATATCAAGAGTTTCATGTAGCAGCTTCGCATTGCTGCGTCTTGCGAGGCGTTCAATGCATCTGGTGTGTGTATAAGATGCGCTGGGCAGCTTTTCGCTTCCGGCATTCCGGCAGTCTCGATCGGACAAGTATGCGGGTCATTTTACTTAGTGCATGCGCGATGAGAGATATCCTGCGACCGGCAATGGCACACTGTGAAACCCGTGAGTGTCTTTCCACCAGGCGCTGCTGGTGGATGCGTCAACGGTTTTGGTGCACAGATCCGCTTGTCGGTCGCTGGAACTGCGGGAGGGCGTAAGCCTGCCATCAGTCCAAGAGAGGGTTGTCGCAGTGTCCGGGATCGACGGGGGTCCGGGAGACGGGCAAGGCAAAGGGGCGGCTGTTGAACGAGGGATGGATGCAGGACGCGCTGGCGGTGGTGAGGTGGACTGAGTGGGCGATATTGGGGATGGCTCCGGGAATGAGAGATATGGAAGTTTGGGAGGGCTCTCGTGGCGAGATATTCAGGGACGACATCGTCGACAGCTGAAGAATAGGAAACGGATACAACAGCCTCGGCAAAATAAATAAATAAATTCCAACGATACACTCAAATCGGTGTTTACCAGCTGCTTCTGGAGTTATCAAGCAAAGTGAAGGTGTTATAGATGGCTTGCGTGGAGTCCAAGCCCGTTACCGTGACAGGCACCTGTACCGCAACCCACGGAGTGCGGCCCTTACAGCTCAGTGGCAGTAGCGCAACGCTTTTAATTATTAACAAGGTGCGTAGCCCAATCCTGCGTGGGGGCTTTCCTTTTTATTTTTGGGTGGTTGTTTCGTAGCGCAAGGCTGAAGTGCCTTGATAAGTGGACCCCTGCAGAGCAACAGAGGCACTGTGTACTGCATCTATCTCACCACCAGCCTTCTCAACTATATCGTCATCTCGCATCTTCTTCCCATGCTCGCCATCCGCTGTCATCACCACCGTCGCGCATCTTTGGGCGGCTGATCAGGCAACTCGAGAGGGCAAGACGTCCACCGTAGCTCAGAGTTGCACGCGCCAGATGCCCATCTGTATCGAATGCCGCCATCCCGTTAGGACGCTGTGGACGCAGTACTCGGGAGCCGGCGACAAGTCAAGCGGGCACAACATCCGCCTGACGGTTTGCCGCAAATGCGGTCGCTTCTGCGACAAATACGTCGAGCATGACTTTGTCGTGCTCTTCATTGACTTGGTCCTGATCAAGCCCCAGGTACGTGTCACTTCCTGAGGAAGGCTTAGGAGAGCGAGTTGCCCGTCTGAACTGACGCGTCAAACACTGTTGTCTCGCCCAGGTCTACCGCCACCTGTTGCATAACACCTTGATGCGCGATGGCGATCGCTTCGATGTGAGTGCGACCCGGAGTTGGCGCTTGACGTGAGGCGAGGAAAAGATAAGCATGCGCTGACGAGGTCTCCTGCGCGAGACAGCCCTCAATCATCCGCCTCGGCGTGCTGCTGTTGCTCTTTGATGTCTATCTGACTTGGGCACGTATCGAGAAGCAGTCGTTGCCAGCCTCAGTGCCGGGCGAAAGCAACCTGGGCAAGCTAGCTCAGCAGCCCATCGTCCTGCAATACCTCTTCTTCCGTTCGTCCACACCCATTCCGGCCCCCTTCAGTGGGTGCCATGGTTATCAGCAGCGCTCATTCTTTGGCAGTGATCCTCTGCGCCCTTTCGACCCTGGCCTTCCACCTCAGCATCCGCTTCCTCACGTCGTCGCGCCTGTCGCCGCTAAACGCACTGGGCATCATGCCCCGACACGCGCGCCCCAACTCCGTCTCTACGGCTTTGCTTGTCTCTTCGTCGACGAAGCTCTTTCCCATACTCATGGTAATATGGGAGTACGATGTCCCGGCCGCCGCCCGTTCCTTGGGCTGGGCGGTCGTGGCGAACAATGTCGAGGCCCTGCGCATCTTGCTCGACTGCAAATACTACACGGCTTGCATCCTGGCTTTAGCCGGGGCGGCGTCGCGTTGGGCAGTGGGACGTATGGCGCTGACTGCTGCCGGGCTGAGCGACGTAGACTCCATCGGCGAAAGCAGCGTGGCCGCCGACGGCAAGGCGCTGTGGGCGCTTTTGATGTATGTCAGAGAATGGGCTGGTCGATTAGCTGTTGGCTAGGGGGAAGCATAGCAGCACCAATAGTGATGACACGGCACACTTTTCCAAATGCATACACTCGTAGTTCAATCGGTAGAATGAATGGTTCTATTTGTACAGCGCACAACGGCATCGTAGGCAGTCGCGGGCTCGCTGAGCCGATTACCCGACCGTCTTCTGAATTGCTCGCACGCCGCCGACGACGGCCAAAGGCTTCTTCGTGCCTCCTTGACCAGCCCAGCCAAGTTCTCCTCATGGCGATGCGTCTAATATCCCGCATATTGCGCCTCGATGATGTCGCGGTTCCAAGATTACGCTATTCCGCAAAGCAATGTAAATGTAATCGTACAGCCGGAGAGACAGGTGTCGCAAGAATCCACTCCGTCAATCCCCTGGCACGCGGGCGCCATCCTAGCGCTCCAGGAACTTCTCTCGCAGGTCGCTTCGTTTCGGTACAATGAGGGGATTCAGCTGCGCGAGGAAGGTGATAGCCCACATCAGGAAGCAGCTCACGATGGACAGGATCAGTGACGATCGCCAGAGCCTAAATGCGGCCGATTAGCTTGACGTCAGTAGGTGCAGGGAGAAGCGCTGGGTTGGCGATGACGAACACTTGATTCTGGCCTTTAGGTGCTAGGAACCAAGACGCAGCGCAGAGCACGATGATGACGGCGAGGCCGACGAAGATGGAATACCTAGCAACAGGCGCATGCGTTAGCTGTTGACGTTCCAGCCGACTGTGACACTTTCGAGAGCAGCGAAGTGGGCAGCACGTCTCGAAGGGGGGTCCGTACCCTTGGGCCATGGCAAAGGGTGGTCGTCCAGCGACGCTCTCGAGATATTTTCGCTGATATCGAGACGTGACGGAAAGTTCTGGGGGAGGCTGATGGGGAAGCCGTCGTTGGAGGAAGCCAGAAGAGTGAGGTACTCGTAGGCCATAGGCCTACTAGCTGAGGCCTGCTGGAGCGGCAGCACGAGCAACACAATGCTTAGTCATGACGTATAACAGTAACGGAATTCGTCCTCGGATTAATAAATTCTACATCGCTCTTTGGGAGCATCCGTATGCCTGCCTATGCCTCCATTCATTTAGATAGGTCTTTGTCATTCTTTTTCTATATAAACTACGATGCGTCGCATCCTCCTGCTTTACGAGTCGTTCTCAAAGCGGAGACCGGCCTCACGTCTGACGGCCCCATAGATGCCTGCAATGTCGCCGGACTCGCCGCAGTGATCCTTGACCGCGGCAAGGTGGTTATCGGCCACTTCCAGCGCCGGCATGCTTGCGCCGGCGGCCGTGGCGATGTTCTTGGCGTGGCGAGCGTCTTTGCGGGCCAGGTCCACCGCGAAGAGCGGCTCGCTGCGCTTGTGATAGTCCCCGGTGATCATACGGGTCGAGTAGGCGGCGTACGGGCCAGGAAAAAGGGCCTCGACAAATTGGTGGATAGCATGTGTCCCGAGACCCGATTTCTCGGCGACGACATGGGCCTCGGCGAGCTGCTCGACCATGTTGAGAATAAAGGTGTTGCCCAAGACCTTGAGCGTTGTTGCCTTTCCGTACGGCTGGTCGGCGAGATCGATCTCGGCACGCGCCATTACGTGCTTGAACCAAGGCCTCGCCTTTTCTACGCTCTCCCTGGGGCCCGCGAGCACGCTGATGAGCTGCCCGGCGTCGGCCGCCGCGGGTGCCCCGAAGACGGGCGCGGCCACAAACTCGGCGCCGCTGGCGAGCACGTCCCGTGCAATGGCCTCAGTGGACTCGGGGTGGATGGTAGAGCAGTCGACGAAAAGCTTGCCCTTGACATCTCCCTTGAGCATGGTCCCAAAGAGCTCGCGCACGGCGTCATCATTAGCGACGCAGGTGAATATGACGTCTGCTCTAGGCACCGCCGCCGAGAGCGAGTCGGCGACCTCGGTCTTGCCGGCGGGCAGCTTGCTGCTCAGATCCTCGGCCCTTTTGGCAGACCTGTTATAGATGAGGAGCGGCGACTCAAGCGGGCCCTTCTCCACGATGTTCTTACACATGCCCTGCGAGAGCATTGGTCAGATGTGACACGTTTGTCGCTCACTGAGCTGCGCGCTCAGTGACTTACCCTTCCCATGTTCCCAAGACCGACCCAGAGCAGCGTCGGGGCCATGATGAATAGCGTCGGCACAAATGCGAGCAGCGAGGACTTTAGTCGGAACGCGAATTGCAGTTCCGAGTCTCGCCTTTTTTTTAAAGTGCTGCACCGTTGTTTTATAGAAAAGCAAGGCAGCCGACCACGATGTGACATTCGTAACAGGCTCGGGTCTGTCGGATGGAGCATCTGGTGGCGGATGAATTCGGAAGCAGTCATAATGACGCGCCGCGCCGCGCCGCCCCGGGCCGTCGGCAACCTCCTCACGGCCGTGGTCGGGTCAGATGCACTGCCAGTCCTGGAGGGTTATTGGAGGGCAAAGTTGACTGAGCCTTTTGCCATTTGAGGTGCCGAGCTTCGTACCTGGTCCCTATTGGCCGTTCTCTGAATCCTCGTCTTTCATCGGTCGCTGCTGAGGAGCACTTGGGAGCACCTCGTTGATAATATCCAGACCCCGGCAGTGGCCGCTTCTATGGAAACGATGGGGTTGGTCATGCGGTAAAAGTGATTCATGCAGCAAGACAGGCGAGGCCGAGAAGATACTGAAGACAAAGGATAACGGTAACAATAGTAGCATTGCTTGAACTTGGAGAGCCAGAAGGCCTCGTGTGTTTACTGGGTGGATCCCTCCAAGATCAGCTGTGCCCGTAGGCTCCGCGTCGGAACAAGAAGCACATGGCAGGCTGCCTTGCCTCAGTCACGCATATCTCGTAGCACATGGTTTTTCAATTGCCTTCGGCCTGTGCAACGCAGTGCCGTGCGGTGAATCAGATGCAAAGGTACGTGGGTGCTTCCAGTGCCTTGGCTGCCTCCGAACTTGGCCGGCCGTGCTTGGGTCGAATAGTCCGTCAACTGAGGATTGTCCGCTTTGTCGCACAGAATGAGAGGAAACGCCAGCTGTAGCAATACAAATGGACGCAGCGGAGGGCGTCATTGGGAAAAGCCGAGATCTGTTTGATATCCCCACGAAAAACAGGTCCTCTTATCAATCAGTGGCAGGGATGAGCTACCCTAGTAGCTCCTAGTCCGGCAGCGCCAAGTTGGTGCCGCAGCGCAGGTACCGCGAAGAGGGGGGGGCCGCCATCACGATCCCAAAAAAAGCTCCTCGGGCCAATTGACTCACTTACACTACACACACGAGTGTTACACAGCACAGGGTGCCGGGCTCTCTTCTCAACATCTTTATAAAAGGCGTCGTGCGGCCCTGCTCGCGTAGCCAGCGCAAGCCCTCGGACAACAAGATGGTCTGCTGAAAAAGACACCCAGATCCAGTCAGCGTCGCCCGCATTGCTGCTGAGTCTGGCTGGCGGCCTGGCTGGTGTCGTCCATCACGAGCTCTTGACTGCATCACCGTCTCCCGCTACACCATGTCTCGGGCGTCTCTCGGGGCCAGAGCATCCAGATGCGGCCGTGGCCTATCCGTCACCGCAAGCACCAGGCTCTTGGGCGACTTGCCTCTGGCTCGTCCTTGTTTTCGGCCCGAGTCATTTTCAAGCAAACACAATGGCTTGGCCATGGCTCCGACAGTCATCGCAGGTATTGCTCGTCGTCACATGTCAACTCCTTCGGCGACTCGCGCAAGAAATCTTGCTCTGGACAGAGTGCGTCCTTCGCTCAACTGACCCCACCGTCAAGGACGTGATTTACTGACCCTGCTACAGGATGTCCTTGTGTCCGTGCTCGAGGCTTCAGCCACGCGACGAGATGCAAAGGGCTATCTGCAAAAGTACGCTTCCAAGAAGCCCAGGCCCGAGCCGACGGCCAATGCCCCTCAATTTGTCCAGGGCGTTCGCCAGGATAACCTTGAGCAGCCTGCTGCGGAAGAACCAACCAACGTAGCGATCGTGAAGTTACGGATGCCCCAGCAGCTTCCCCAGGACATTCTCGATGGCATCGCCAGGACTTTGTCCCAGCTCCGCATCCTTGGCCTGATTGCCGTCGTCGTCATCGACACCGGCATCGATGTGGACCGCCAGACCTGTGAGAACGAAGCGCTGCGCCTGTGTGAGGCCGTCGACTCTTCGTTTGGCCATCCCGGCGCCAAGTTCGCCGGCAATTTATTCGTCAGGCGGCCATCCCAGGGCTTTGCCCCCTTGTCCTCCATCTTCTCAGACGAGATGCGGGTTGACGACTTGGGCCTGCTGGGTCGCGCCCTGCAGCATGGGATGATAATCGTGGTGCCGTCTCTGGCTCGTCGAGACGATCTTTCTTCCCCTCAGCCAGCCGATGCCCACGAGACGGTCCTTGCGCTGACGAAATATCTCACGGGCGTGCAATTTGAAGTGCCAGACATCGGCAGCATCCCCCGCGACGGGGGCGAAACACGGCCCAGGAGGCTCGCATCCGTGGAGAGGGTCATCCTTCTCGATCCGCTGGGCGGAATCCCCATGTCGGGTCAGCCCAACGTTCCTCATAGATTCATCAACCTCGAGCAGGAGTACAGCTCGCTCATTAATAATCTAATGGCTCCTCAAGGCTCTTCGATCTCGGGGGGCGGGCAAATGCAGTTGCCAGGGCCCACTCATGCTGCCAATCTACGCCTTGCCAAAGACGCTCTGTCTGTTTTACCGCCCACTTCATCGGCTCTCATCACCACACCACTCGCTGCCGCGAACATGAAGTCAAGTGCCGCACCAAGCCCATCAGAGACGGCTCTGGGCCATTCACCATTCGGCTTTGACCAAATGGTTACGACCAGGAAGCAGCGGAACCCACTATTGCACAACCTTCTCACCGACAAGCCTGTTTTCTCGCCGTCTTTGCCACGCCAGAGGGTCCAGGACGGGGCGCATGGGTGTCTTCAGACGGCGGACTCCAGTGCCGCAACTCTCGTCAAGCGCGGCATGCCGGTTACAATATACCCCGATCCCCGAGTCAGCCCCTGGCGGCCCCCCAAGCCAGACTCCCCTCGCCTCCGGCTGACGGATACCTGCATCGATTTGCCTCGCTTGGTGTATTTGATTGAAGACTCCTTCGGCCGCAAACTCGACGTGCAGGATTACCTAGACCGGGTGAAAGACAACCTGGCGGGCATCATCATCGCGGGAGAGTATGAGGGTTGCGCCATCTTGACGTGGGAGAGGCCTGGCGATGACAACGCACACGAGCGGCTTGTGCCATATCTGGACAAGTTTGCTGTTCTGAAGAGCCGCCAGGGGAGTGCTGGTGTGGCCGACGTGGTGTTCAATGCAATGGTTCAGGACTGTTTTCCCGACGGAGTATGCTGGAGGAGCCGCAAGGACAACCCCGTTAACAAATGGTATTTCGAGCGGTCGACGGGAACAATCAAGCTGTCTGATTCCAATTGGACCATGTTCTGGACTACGCTTGGGCTGGGAAGCAAGCATCCTACACTCGGGGACTACGAGAAGGTGTGCCGAAGCGTGCAACCCTCGTGGGCAGATGACAGTGACATTGTGGACTGAAGGACGGCGGCTTTGGGGACGCAGAGGCCCCCGGTTGACCTGCAGATGCTTTAGTGCTTTGCTCAGCACGTCGGGGCTCATTTGACTTGAAGTAGCCGTACAATATTCTCGTATCACGGGAAGCATGGAATACAATTGAAATGCCTCCTTGTCCAGTAGACACGTTTAAGGAGCCATTGCGTGACCTTTTGCGGATTTGGGCACGAGATGACGGCCGCAGGGCAGCAACTCAGTTTTGATAGCAGCTTTTTCAATGCGCAGAGCAAGCTAATACCTCATCAACGCACGAGGTAATTAAGGTAAGGTAGCCTACCTACATACTTTCCTTCCAGAACATGTCCCGTAGCGAACACAGAAAGGCTTGGGGCTCCACTCATCAGGCTCCTCCTGTCCCCATGCCGCCGCCATTCCTACCTGGCTGACGCGACGCACATTTCTTCCAACAGGATAGATACATGGCCCCAGGTGTCGTCAGGGTACCTGCGCAGCTCCTCCTGGCTGATGGAGCACGTGGGGAGCTCAAGCAGCCAGGTACCTTGGCGAATGAATTTCGCTCGTGACAGCCGTTCCTGTTCTAGCACACGACCCCACCAGAAGTCGTACTTGCAGCGGCGCTGATGAGGCAGAAGCTAACAAGGTACCTTATCTTTCCGGAGGTACTGTACCTTACCTTAAGGTACCAGACCTTTCCTCCAGCGCCACGCTGCATCCTCCGCAACATCCACCATCGCTTGTCCCTCATTCTCCTCCGCCATCACCACCATCGTTACCGCCATCGGTCGCGCACAAGCATATCATCTCGAAGTCTCGTCTGCCATCGGCCCGCTATTCCAACAGCCACCCGCCAAGATGGACTTCAAAAATTTTGGCAAAAACCTCTCGTACGTGCCCATGCCACGCTTGCTGGCTGATGTTGTCCTCGCATCTACCGTGGGCTCAGAGCCAAAGGAGCTAACATGAAACTGCGAGAACAGCGACTTCGGCGCGCAGATCACGCCGTTTGCTTCGCGCACCTTCCAGTTCACAAAGGAGCAGTTCGGGCAGGTCGATGACAAGGTAACGCGAGGCCACCCCTGAAGCTGCTCTTCATTCGCGCGCTGGCTCGGCTGACCCTCGCCCGCAACCAGACCCAGCTGCCCCCGGACTACATCGATCTCGAGAAGAAGGTGGATGCCCTGAAGCAGGCCCACCAGAAGATGCTTGCCGTAACGTGAGTCTGGGCTCTTCGCTAATGCCCACCCAAACCCTGATGTAATCGTCTCCGAGAGCTGACCTCTGACCCCTGCCAAAGCTCGCAATATTCCAACGAGGCCTACGACTACCCTCCCAACATCAAGGAGACCTTCCAGGACCTCGGCCGCACCGTGAGCGAGAAAGTCAGCCTCCTCTCCTCCGCGACATCTACGGCCGAAGCGCAGGCGGCGCTGGTCGCCCCTCCGTCGGCGAAGCCCCAGCCCAAGACGTTTAGCCATGCTACCGCCCGCGCCAGCTTGTCCAGCAGCCAGCTCCTGCATCAGAATCACACTGGAGCTGGCGAAGACCCACTTGCCACCGCTCTTGAGAAATATGCTCTGTCCATGGAGAGAGTTGGCGAGGCTCGCCTTGCCCAGGACTCGCAAGTCCAGAGCCGCTTCCTTGCCGGCTGGAACACAACTCTCAACACCAACTTGGCGTTCGCTACGCGCGCAAGAAAGAATGTCGAGAAATCGAGGCTGTCTCTCGATGCAGTCAAAGCCCATGCCAAGGGAACTACCTTCAAGCTTGGCGGGCAGGGATCCCGTAACGAGCAGCATGACGAGCAGGAGCTCAGCCCTGAGGCGCAGGAGGAGATCGAAAAGGCAGAGGACGAGTTTGTCACCCAGACTGAGGAGGCCGTTGGCGTCATGAAAAATGTGAGCTTCTGTCCTATCTGCTACCGTGGGATATCGAATCATTACTAACACCAGCCAGGTCTTGGACTCCCCGGAGCCTCTTCGAAACCTGTCTGAGCTTATCGCCGCCCAAATTGAGTATCACAAGAAGGCTTATGAGATTCTGAGCGAGCTCGCGCCTGTCATCGACGGATTGCAGACGGAGCAGGAGGTAGGCCTTGCCTCTGGTTTCTCTATGCCGTGATAGCGGCTGACGTTTGCACCTGTAGGCCAGCTACCGAAAGAGCCGAGAGGAGGCTGCTTAAGAAATCCCCATGAGACTATCCTTCAAGCGTCCAAGCTTGCCATTGCTTGTTATCGGCTTATCGGATGGACCAGCTCCTCGGCCTTCGTTTCGTCCCAGGCTAGGCGCAAAGTCGCCTGTTCGACTCTGAACGATCTGGGGATCTTGTGGTGGGCCTCTCCGAATTGTTTCATCGTGGCCCTGGTCCACTTTGTTTTGGCCAAATCAGAAGACGCGAACGAGCCCAGATACTTGTAATTGGCCTGGAGCTTGATTGTGATTCACAAGAAGCGGTGCGGAAGCTTCAGCTCCCGGCGATGTCCTACTTAGAAACGTTTGAATTTCCAGGATCAGCTATATCTGCAAACCGTCCGATGGGGTTCTAGCAATAAAATATGTCATTATTGGACCTGTTCTTCATTTGCACCACCGCTTCCCTGCTGTCCGTGGACAGTGGACGTAGGCGGTGCGGGAGTGTCATGTGATCGATCACGTGACGCAGTTGGTAATTCGTTAGCTTGATTGGACTCGGGAGGACCAAGCAACAATAGCCTCTAATTAGGATTTGGACTCGGCAACCCACGAATCTCAAACAACGTCCCCGAACGAACCCATCGGACTCGCCAGCATGCGGCCAACGCACCGTCTGCTCGCGCGCTACCTGGAGGCGGGCACGCCCACCGGCCTCACTGGCCTGTGGACGCATGGCACGCCGCGGTCGACCCTCCTCTACCTTTACGGCAGCACCCTCAACAGGCTGCAGTCGATCCCCGAGACGTCGCTTTATCGCCAATCGGTCGAAGCAGTCACGAAGCATCGGATGAGCCTCGTCGAGCAGGTGGTGCCCCCGGGATACAACGAGTGGGCTGCAAAGGCGAGAGAGCTGGTCAACAAGAACCAGGAGCAGTTCCGCGTCGCAAGCGGCCGGGTCGACGGCAGCGAGGCCAGGACAGTCAAGCTGGGCGATCGTATATTTGTGGTCGGCTCTAAGCACGAGGAGGGCGACATCCGAATCGAGGAGTGGAACGGCGAAGAGGACGAGGGCGGCGAGCTGGAGGGCATCCGCACCCCTGCGGAGAGGCAAGATCAGGTGACTTGGGCCGAACGGAAGCCTTTGGAGGACCACGAGAAGGTCGAGTGGGAGGATGAGCCGCAAATGACGGCTGAACAGTATGGTCTTCGCCTGCTCCCGAGAAGATGCCACGGACACGGTGGAGACTGATGTTTCGAACTAGGGTCCACGAACTGGAGCAAAAGCTCGGCGCTGGCCTGATCGAGGAGGTCATTCAAGTCGCCGAGAGCGAGCTGAAGCTGGTCGAGACGATGGAAAAAGCCAAGGTGTAAGTGCAGCGAAGTCTTCCCAGTAGCATGTTTGTTCTTGTCACTGATGCTTCAGCTAGATGGGAGGACCTCGAGGAGAAGCCCGTCGAAGGGCAGTGGGAGTACTTTGACCGAAAGGCCATGTGAGCAGCCTGGGCTGGTTGTGTGGTAGCTTG
>JALHBW010000192.1:0-57080 GCA_024339985.1 Tolypocladium endophyticum | reverse complement strand
TTTTTTTTTGGGGTAAACACTGGCTGGGCCAACACAGCCCACCATGCGTTGTACACGATTGAATCGATTCTTCGTGGCCACCCAAATCTCATGCAAATTACTCTTTCTATAATCCCTTTCCACCAGCGGTCTCCCCTTTGAGTTTCGCGATGCTACCTGGAGAAATATTCATCTTCGCCTCGCTTGCCCATGAGTGAGCGCGACAGGCATATTTCATCACGCGCCCACGCTTCGAAGCACAAGTATGACCAGCTTGGATCCCGTCACCAGATCACGGCGCAAGATGGGCAAGCGCAAGAGGGCATCATCGGAAGCCTCCGGAAGCCTGTGGTCGTCTCCGTCGGATGGCGCCGTCAACCCCTTCAGCCGCTCCCCAAGTGAGCGCCTTCAGCTGTCCGTCGCAGGGCTCTCAGATACGGATGAGGACCCGACGCGCGACATCAAGGACTTTCCCCACAGGGGACTTGATCGAGGAATCCTAGGCAGCGCTCAAGAGTCGGAGGCTGAGGACGGCGGCGAGGGCCAATGGTCGAACACGGAAAACGGGAGCGCAAATGCTAGATCGTCGCTCGGAAAATCCAGCAAGCCGCGAGCAGCAGAAGTTGATCGCGGGAGCCACCTGGATGTCCTGCTACGCTCGATACACCATTTTCTCGACCAAGGGGAAGTCTCCAAGGCAGCGCGAGCCTACGGGCTCATCCTTCAGCTCCGACCCGGCAGCAGGCCCATCGATGTTCGCCAGCACCAACTCTGGGCCATAGGCGCAGAAATCCTGATGCGAGAAGGCGAGGACTCACCCTCGCGGCGGTTAGAGCAGCAACAGCAGCAACACGACGAAGCTGCCATTGAAGCGAGCAAAGAGACAACGCCAGCGCACGCGGGCATCCGTATGCCAGCACGATGGGGTTCGCCGGCCAACATGAACAAGGTTAGGGCCTACTTCGAGAATCTGATCCAGAGGCATCCGTACGACCACAAATTCACCCGCAGCGTATCGGCTCTGGATTTTCAGCTCGCGCTGCTGGGCTGTGAGGTTTACAATGCCCATGCCGAGCACACAGCCGCGCTTGCGCAAGCCGACGATGCCGGCACCTGGAGTGACCACAGTCTGGGAGATGATGCAGAGCAACTCGTTGAAAGCAGCAACGACGACTTGCAGGGGCTGGGAATCGGCGAGCTCGAGGCAAGACGGGAGGCCGACAGGGAATGGCTTCGCGCACAGGCCCGCACTGCCATGCGGAATATCACCATGCAGATGGATAATTTGATGCAGCAGCTGCCCTACTACAAGAACAATCACTTCCTGCGGCTACGTGCAACGGCTTCACTCTATATGGCAGACCTCTTTGTGTCCACGTCGCGAATGACATCGTCGCAGCTTCACGATGTAGACACCAAGAGACGAATCGAGCAGCAGGCGGCCGTCGATGCGCTGCGCAGACTCGAGGCAAATGGCGGAGAGCTGGATAGAGTCGCTCAGACAATTCTGGATGGCCAAATGCAAAAGGAGGAACTGCCTGATTCGCCCTTTTCACTGCCGATCAGGGGAACATGAGGCACTGTGTGAAGGTGTGTTATTCCTTGATCCACGGGGCTAGCATTGACCGCGACATTGCGTCTACAACCCAAGATGCATACTCGAACCAAGGTGAGCGTGTGCGGGAGCCCGTCTGGCCCAGCGCTGCAACACCAGGGTCGTGTTCGAGCTTCCGACCACGACACACCATTCGCCGCCGGGGCTCCACGCTGCCTGCCGGCCGACAAAGTTGGCCGACGAAGACTCGGTCTTATGCGCCCGTAACGGCTCCTGGGGATCTTCCATGCTGTATCTGGATGCCCACGACTCCAGCGTGTCGCGGCTAAAGCCGTTGCCCTCTGTCTGAGCGGACTGGACGGATTGCCCGGATGCCATTGACTCCCTGTCACTTCCCAGCGAACGGATTCTACCCATCGCGTCGGCTCTCTGTCGAGGGATCATTGGCTTCAGCCAACTCGGGAGTTGTGCCTTGCTTTTGTTGGGCTGGGGCTCACGCAGTGTGGCCATGAAGTCTCGATACACAGTCAGTCTCTTGAGATCCCAGAAGAAGATGTTTCCGGCAGCGTTGCAGAACGCGAGTACGGGATTTTGCCCCGGAACATGATGAAGTTTGAACCTCATGAAGAACTGGGGACCGCAATTTGGGGTGTGGAATTCGATTAGTCGGGTGAATTGCGTCGGACATGCCGGAGATGTCACCGGAACAAAGGCAGATCGGGTCAGCCTGCCGGGGTCCTCGTTGCTGGTAGGCACCACGTTCTGTGGCGTAGGAGCTGCACTCTGTGGTGGAGGAGGGTCGTCTGACGAGAAGCCTTCGATCATCCATAGCACAATGACATTATCATGGCAAGCTCTGGATAGAATCTGATCCCCGTAAAAGGCTACGCTGTCGATCAAGTCAGCGCCTGAGCAAGAAAACAATCCTTTGCGAAGTCCAATGCCGTGCCATACCAATCGACAATGCCACTGTGCACTGCTGAGGTAGAGAAGTGAGGGTAGTGCACCTGGAGGGGTGTCGTGACAGGCTCAGTTGGAAGGTCCGGCACGGTCCACTACGTGCAGAAAGCAGAGATATGAGTATCGAAAGAATGCTCAGAGGGATTGTGTCAAGGCACTCACTAGGTTGATTACTTGGTCGTGCCCTGCAGAGAGGATATATCGCCCAGTGTCGTGAAACGCCTGAGGAAATCGGTGAGCATGTGCCAAAGCGATATGGGATAATTGAAGCTATAATGGGACGCCATACCAGACTGAGAAGGTTCCATGAATGCCCTTCACCTGCCAGAATGCACAGGCAGGGCTGTTCCCGATGTATAGGATCGATGCTCCATATGCGCACGCTTGTGTCGTCCGAGGCTGATGCGATTATGGAAGAGTTCACGGGTGACGTCGCCAAATCGTTGACATCCTTGGTGACGAGTAAGCTGCAGTCATCGAGAGAAAACGAAGGACAGAACCAGACTCACACCTCCATGGCCAAGGAAACACTGTAGCGACAGTGTCAGTTATGCAGAAGATTTTGCAGCCCTGGACTGAGGGACGTACCTCGACCAACCGGCCGTTGGAGACGTCGTATATCTTGACTTTTGCGTCGACGCCGCCGACGCAGAGGTAAGGAGATCCGGTAAGTGGATCCTTGGTCCAAGTACAGCAGCAGCCAGAGGCCTCATCCTGAAAGATTGAGCAAGTTGTTAGGTAGGAGAACAGATAGGGTTGGAGGAGGGGGCTTGAACAAACATCGTCGTCTCTTATGACGTTGATCACATCACAAGGGTTGGCATCTCCGGAATTTTGAGAAAGTCTGCAGATGACAATCTACTGCAGAGGTTAAATCTGGCTGCTCTACGGTTCAGGTTGAGTGATTAGCGCAGCGAGTATGACTGACATGTTTTTTGCTGACGGCAGCGAAGACAGGATCACAGTCCAGGGGCTGAAATGGGCAGAATTTCACGTCGAAGAACTCTATCGCGACGTGAGGAATTAGAACTCAAGACCGGAAATTGACCAGAAAGACGGCGAAATCAGGACGTGTGCGAAGGGGATGCAAATCAAAAGCACCTACCCGCCACGTTGTCGTCGTACTCGAGGAAGCGAGTATCGTTCTGCAATGGCAGTCAGCACACCGTCAGATGACGGGTAGGTTCGCAATTTCACCTCGAAGCCAAACGAGACGCGCAGTCTCGGCAGTTCAAAAGGGTTATCAGCGGCCGCGGCCATGGTTGATGAGTACCACAGCGCTGGGTGCTCGCTGAGACGCGTCGGATGTCGTCAAAAGCCGCTCAGCCACAGGTTGCGGTCCGATGAACGAAACACGAAGAGGCCAAGAGAGAGATGAGCACGATAGGCTACTATGGATAAAGCTTTGAGGAGTGCTGTGTCGAGTTTGTGAAGGCCGTTTGCCACACATTTGTTTCCCCGATGCCGCTATCACCTGAGGGGTGAGGGATCATGGACCGGCCAACGAAGGGGCAATTGCCTTATTTCCGGGGCCGAGAGATTCGATTTCAGCAAGAAATGAAAACTGAAGAAGGAAAATGGAATTTAGAGCGATAAAGTACGGTAGTGCCAGGATGTGGAGTAGTTGGCCAACCGTGGTTGTTTGACACTCTTTTGTGGTTGTGTCCATTGGAAGGGAAGCTCGGCTTGTAAGTCGAGCCCGCTGAGAATGAACTGCGGCAGACTGGGAGTTCGCTCGACAGCCGCCTGATTGGCTGCAGAGCTCAATCTCAGCGGGGCAGGCACTCGCTCGTACCTGCAAGAGATGATGGCGCGTCAGGGCGTCTGGGTGTGTGGGTGGGTACTTGTATGTATTTTTTCGATGAGCCAGGGTGCCTATCACACCTATGTACGCGCGGAAACTACCTAGGCGCGGAGGGTAGGGTACCTCGAGGCAAGGCACCAAGCAAGGTGCCTGGCCTAGGTGCAAGTCTGGCAGTCGTGGCCGTTGACAGTTCTACCACGTCAGCTCTCCAGTTCCAACCATCACCACGAGCTTGTGCCGCCTCACCTTTCGCAGCGCAGAGCACTCATTGAGAACTGTGACGTTCGAGAGCCATTCAAAGACTCGTTTAAGGAGGCACCACGTCCGACCAGAGGCTCCCGCCCCAGTCGCTGCGCAGGAAACCTTGACCATCGCGAGCTGTCCTCCAGTGCGCCACGCCGCCTACCATGTCTTCGGCCAGTGCCAGGGGCAACTACAGCCAGCCGACCCTCGAGGACGACGACCTCATCGACCCCGACGATGGTAGGTAAAACCATACAAACCACGCCGCGGCCGTCGCTTTGAGGGGCAAACTCAACACTCGCCTTGCATTGTCTTGCTCCGTGAGCTTCTGCTGACTGCTCCTTCTTTTAGCCGATCTCAACGACTTTGACGACCCTCTCGGGACACGCTCCGTCCGCCAGCCTCTGGCGGGAAACATAGGCTCTACTTCTTCATCGCGCCCTCTCAACGAGACGTACCTTACTTCGACGATTCCGGGCGAGGACCGCAGCGCGCCGCAGAACACGATCGATGAGACGGTCTGGGAGACGCTGCGCCGCGACCTGCTCGCCGTGTGGGCCAAGTTGAAGGAGGTTCTCTACCCGCGATACCTGCTGGGCGGGACCATGTTCGATTCCGAGGGTGGTATCCGCGGCGCCTACTCCAACATCCGTGGTGCTGGCATATCCGGGACGAGAGAGGAGCTCACGGGGCTTGCCAGCCGCGTCATGGACGCCGAGGCCCTGTTGCAGAGCAACATGAGCCCTGGCCTGCGGGACTGGGACCTATGGGGGCCTCTCATCTTCTGCCTGCTCTTAAGCCTGCTGCTCAGCTTCACTGCTCGCGCCGACCAAAAGGACGCCGTCTTCAGCGGCGTCTTCGCCATGATATGGCTCGGCGAAGCTGTCGTGACGCTGCAGATCAAACTGCTCGGCGGCAACATGTACGTTACAACGCCATCACAGCTCGTTTGATTCTTACTTTGCTAACCTTCATGGCCCATTCAGTTCGTTTGCGCAGAGCGTCTGCATCATCGGCTACACCCTGTTTCCTCTCGTATTGGCCGCCTTGATGTCGGCACTCAAATTGCATTGGATCGCGCGCATACCCGTCTACCTCGTTCTCATTTCCTGGTCTCTCGCCGCCGGCGTCAGCATTCTGGGCGGCAGCGGCGTGGTCAAGAACCGTGTGGCCATTGCAGTGTACCCGCTCTTGGTTTTCTACCTGGGCCTCGGCTGCCTCTGCTTCATCAGCTAAGACACGGTGAACTGTTCTGCTTGTTGTGGAGAAGAAGCAAAGGAGATATTTGGAATTGTACGGATACCTGAAGCATGACTCGAAGCTTGCACTTGTACCCTTATCCCCCAATGATGTAGAGGAGTGTATGTAGACGAGGGTTGTAAGCGGGCTTCAACTAATCAGGGGAACCCGAATGACGGAGGCGACTTTGAAGCATTTTCTCCTGCCTCCTTGGAATCATAATACTCCCATTAATCGTCTCGTCTTTTCCCAGGTGCACGAGCAAGAGAGTTGGGCGAGTCACAGTCGCAAGGCAGTGTAGCACCCAGCGTTGCCGGTATGGAAAATACATGCACGAGGTGGGAGCACATGCAATGTATTGCTCCGGTTGACCTGCTGCTTGCATTGACGAAGGGAGCGGCAGCACCAAATTAATCCGAATCCGCATTCCTCCAAACCTGCTCTCCGCTGGGCGTCACGGTGAGGCGATGAAGCTCACACGCCCATGCGGGTACCTTATTAGGTAGGACATCTACGAGCAATCGCTGCGCGCCATGAAACTCAACTACTCGTAGGTAATAAAGCGGCTTGCTACCCCTCTTCCACGGCGGGCGGTGAAGGCCGCTGTATTTTCTGACGTCTGCGACGCTTGCTTGGGGGCTCACTCCACCTCATTGATTGGGCAACGGACCACCCCAGAGCACCCGGGAACGAACTTCGGCCTTCTACAGGCGACAGCAAACACGCTTGCACAACCGACCACGCGATCCCACGTTCACACGCCCACGTCCACACGCCCTTCGGAATTCGAAATCCGCGCGCAGAGCAGCGTGCGCTGGCCGTCTCGAAATCCACCGTGTCGCAGTCTCGTGCGTCCCCGCGCCAGCAGAACAGCGTCCCTCTCTACATCTGCGGTTGCTCCGCGCCGCGACTCACTCTCGTAACCGAAACCGGCCTGCGAAATCATCACCACGTCCTCCTGTCGTCCCGCCCTGGCCCAGCCCGCCATGTCCGACGACAACCAAGGGGCTAGCCCCAAAAACGACCCGACCCATGTGGAAGTCAATGAGGATGCTGAGACGCGCGCTGCCAGACGAGAGCTCAAACAATCATCCATATCCGACCCGCCCCCGGCGACGACGGACTCGTGCTACGACTCTACGGCCGACGACAAGGCCGATGACGGCCATGCGATGCCTGCCGGTGAGGCGTCCAAGGTGCAGAAGGAAGATTTGACTGAGCGCCTGTCGTCGCCAAAAAAGAAGCGGGCACACGACCAGCTTGATGGTGACCAGGGGGCCGAAGACAACGATGCCGCCAGCGTTGCTTCGACAGACTCTGCCCAGGACAGAGCTTTACGGCTCGAGCCGGAGAAGAAAAGGCACCGTGACGCGGAGCCCAGAGACAAAACATCGGTACGTGGCGCAAAGGCTGTTTGTGAAGCCTTTTTGCCAGCAGCGAAGCTAAGAATATCCAGAACGCCTCACAAGCAGAGACGCAGTCGACAATTAAGGAAGACCAGCCTGCCGGCAAGTCACCAACCAAGGAGGGCCTGGCTACGGCTACGAGCACATTCGCGACGTCTGGGTTTGGTAAGCTGGCTGCAGGGTCATCCGGATTTGCAAGCCTAGGCGCTCCCCAAGGCAGCGTGTTCGGCTCCTCTAAACCTGCCTTGTCGTCTTTCTCGTCGTCGAAGCCTTCGTCAGAGTCGCAGCCTGCATCGGCAGCGGCCGCACCCAAGCTCACTTTTGGCAGCAGTAGTGGCGCTTCTCCTTTTGCCGGGATTACCTCGCCCCCGAACGGTTTTGGGAGCGGCATAGGCGGCGGGGGCTTTGGCTCCTCACTGTTGGGAGCGAAACCTCTTTCCAGCTTCGGACCTTCTGCAGGAAAGCCGCTTCAGAGCGGGAAGGCCGCAAAGCCGTTCGGCGCTCCGGACAGCGATGCCGATGATGGGGATGAAGATGATGAGGAGGAGGCAGAGAACGACAGCCAGACTGACGAGGTCCAGCGCGCTGCTTCCCCAGAAAAAGATTCCGAGGACAGGAAGAAAATGAGACTTCACAAAGGTGAGAGCACTTCAAAATTCAGTCCTGTCCTTGCCATGTTTGCGTCGCTGACCCACCATCTTGTCTGCAGTCGAGGTAAACGATGGAGAGGCCGGAGAGGCAACAGTTGTGTCAGTGAGGGCTAAGATGTTCAGCCTCGATAAAGAGGCAGGGTGGAAGGAGAGAGGAGCCGGTATGCTGAAGATCAACGTGCCCAGAAGCTGTGTGGAATTCGACGAGGGTGGCGCTCCTATTCCTGGAAGCTTTGACGCATCAGGCCTTGAAGTGGACGGCGGAGCGGATGATGAATTGAAGGGCCATATGGTAGCCCGTCTCATCATGCGGCAGGACCAGACTCATCGAGTCATCCTGAATACGCCAATTGTCCCGGCAATGCACTTCCAAGAAAAGGCATCCCTCAAGTCCGTGGTCATCTTGTTCACCGCTTTTGAGGGCGAACAGGCCAAGCCCGTCAGCGTCTCAATGAAGGTTGGTCCGCCTGCGCTTCCCCTCCAACTGCACGAATTCATACTGACTGACGACAGATGACGGCCGCCAATGCCAAGAGCTTCATGAATGAAATTGGCATGGTGCAAAAAGAATTGAGAGGAAACTAGTGTTCGCAATGAGACACTCGAATTGCTCCTTTCTTGACGCAGCCACGATGAGCCATCGGACTGGTATGTGGAAGGCAAAGAGGTATGGTTGACATTGAGTGTGCGCTACTCCAAGGCATCGAGCGTGCACGGGAGACGAGGATGCCGATCAGCGTGAAGGGAAAGCGCGTGGCCTGCCTAACGCGCAAACAGAGTCAGCGCGGATGGGATCCCACTGGAGTAAGGCCGTTCACTACGACTTGAGACGACTGTAAATACCTAGATACGGTACGTATACATGCACATGCTGACCTGGGAGGGCTGGGTAGAGCAGTATAAGCTGAGGCCGCGGAAAACTAGACTGGGCTTCCAAGGGTTGCAAGATCACGCCATGCCCCAGCGACACCATGTACGTTAGGCCTCGCAAGAGGATTCTTTAAGCTACGCGAGGATGAGCGAAATTAAACCAAAAGAAATTATAACAATTCCATCGTCAATGATGCATGGTTCAGTCGAACAGCCTTGAAGCGGCACGTGATCAGGCGCCAGTTCCGCGCTCACAGTCCTGACATGGATCGCGGGGCAACGTCACGACTTGTCCCTGCTGTGCGCCCGTGGCCAAACCATCGATGTGCAACATTCACCTCGCCCTGTTCACGCTATCTGGCCGTCGCCGAGGAATGGCTACCATGAGGCCTTAATAACAGCCATGGAAGACGCTGATGCGTCTGGCGAGGCGTGCTCCGGAGCTTCCAGAAGCGGCGCCGGAGAAAATCGAAAGCGCGCCTCGGACGAGCCTTCGGCTGCGGCAGGCTTACAAGCTGATAGTCCTGCTCTAAAGAAGGTCGCCCGGCGAAGGCCGAAGCAGGATGTCGATGATCTCGGCGGTGCCAAGCCCGCGCTGAAGAGAAGCGCCAGCAGCGCCGTGGATTGCGTCATTGAATGGCCGCCGTCGTTCAAGTCGCTGGAGAGAACGCACCGGGCATTGAATCTGGTCTTCACCTTTTGCTGCACGCGCAAGCACCTCGCGACAACCTTTGAGACGATCAGACCGGCCGTGGAGACCCACATCAAGAGGAAACTGACGGTTGAAGAAGTGGCATTGGTGGTGGCCCTGCGTCCCGAGGGCATCAACTTTGCCTACGTGGACGAGCTCATGCTACAGCTTGACATAAAGGGAGCAGAGAGGGACGATGCATTCAAGCCCTCCAAGTCTGCCAGATCTCAAGTGCCAGCGCACGATGCCTCCGTAGGCGGATGGACGGGCAGTGAGAGCATCGATGAGTGCCATCGGCAGAGCGTTTCCCCCAGCGGAAGGGAGGTGCTGTTCTTCGAGTTTATCGATGGTGACTTGAAGCGCCAAGTCCAGGATAAGAAGACTGGCGAGCCTACACGGCCGAACCGGAAACTGAGAGAGGAAGAGTTGAAGATGCCTGTGTACGGTCAGAAGCAGATGACGCAGCTTATTGAGCGGCGCAACCAGCGATTTGCCAATGCCATCAACACATTCATCAACGACTGTGTTGATCAGAAGCTGGACCCGGATGTTGCTCTCCAGCACCGAGCTGAGACTTTCGTTCCGAAGCCGACTCCCGCGGAGGATGACGCGGCAGAACATGCGCCTAGCACGATTCCTGAAGCTATCCCAAAGGAACGAAAGTCTATTCCAGAAATAGTACAGGAGCTTAAAGAAAGCCCCTGGTATACGGGACAGGTGGTGCCGGACGGGCATCGCGTGTTTGAGCCGCAGGAGCCTATTTTCGGCGACCTCAATTTCCTGCTCAGTCAGAACCTGGTAAATGCCTTGTATAATGCCAAGGGCATCACGAAATTCTTTGCGCACCAAGCCGAGGCGTTGAATGGCCTCCATGAAGGCCAAAACGTTGTGGTTGCGACGTCGACAAGCTCTGGCAAATCGCTGATATACCAGCTTCCTGTCCTTTACGCTTTGGAGAGAGACTATGATTCGCGGGCCATGTACATATTTCCTACGAAAGCGTTGGCCCAGGACCAAAGACGAAGCCTGAAGGAAATGATGGCGTATATGCCCGGGCTCGAGGACACAGTTGTTGAGACTTTTGACGGCGACACGCCCATGAGCGAGCGGAACACGATACGAGAGGAGGCCAGGATCGTCTTCACGAACCCCGACATGCTGCACGTCACTATTCTGCCCCAGGAAGAGAGATGGAGAACCTTCCTCAAAAACCTCAAATTTGTTGTAGGTAAGTTCCGATCCTCCGCCACGCACCAGCTCGGCGCTAGCATAGCTGACAAGTCGGTGCAGTGGACGAGCTTCACTATTACAATGGGCAGATGGGTTCTCATGTTGCCTTCATCATGCGAAGGCTGCGGCGAGTCTGTGCGGCCATTGGCAATCGGCACGTCAAGTTCATCTCGTGCTCTGCCACTGTGGCGAACCCGGAAGACCACTTCAAAACAATTTTTGGAGTAGAAAGCGTGCGATTGATAGATTACGACGGCTCCCCATCTGGTCGCAAGGAGTTTTTGTGCTGGAACACGCCGTTCAAAGACCCCGGAGACCCCGCCAGCGGGCGAGGCAATGCCAAGTTTGAGTGTGCTCGCCTGTTCTGCGAGCTCATGTTGAGAGGTGTTCGAATCATAGCATTCTGTCGCGTTCGTGCGCAATGTGAGGCGTTGGTCAATACGATCAAGCAGGAGTTGGAGTCGCTCGGTCGGCCAGAGTGCGTCAACCTGGTCATGGGGTACCGGGGAGGGTACACCGCACCGGATCGCCGCCGGATCGAAAGCGAGATGTTCGAGGGAAAGCTGCTCGGTATCGTCGCGACCACGGCTTTGGAGCTGGGCATCGACATCGGCACTCTCGACTGTGTCATGACCTGGGGCTTCCCTTATACTATTGCTAACCTGCGGCAGCAAAGCGGTCGGGCAGGACGTCGCAGGAAGGACTCTCTCTCGATCCTCGTCGGCGATTGCTTCCCCACGGACCAACACTATATGCAGAACCCTGACGAGCTGTTTTCGAAACCCAATTGCGAGCTCCGTGTCGACCTGGAGAATATGTTGGTACGCGAGGGCCATATCCAATGTGCGGCCTACGAAATGCCACTTCGACCGGAGCAGGATGCTCAGTACTTCGGCGACGATCTGCGTAGGATATGCGAGGAGAGGCTGCTTCAGGACGAGCTCGGCTTTTATCACTGCCACGACCGCTTTCGTCCAAGCCCGTCGAAGTTTGTTGCAATTCGAGATACAGAAGACGAGCACTTTGCAATCATCGATATTACTCATGGCAAAAACGTAGTCTTGGAAGAACTGGAGGCTTCCAGGGCGACATTCACAATCTACGACGGTGCCATATTTCTTCACCAAGGAAACACTTACCTTGTGCGAGACTTTATTCCCGACAAGTTGATGGCTAAGGTAGAAAAGGTCAAGGTGGACTGGACCACGACGCAACGGGATTTTACGGACATTGATCCGACGGAAACAGAAGCCATCCGCAAGATAACGTCTTCCTTGTCGCAGGCGTACTATGGTACAATCAAAATTCAGCAAAACGTGTTTGGGTTCTTCAAGATGGACAGGAAAGGGCGAGTGCTTGACGCCGTCCAAGTGGATAACCCACCGGTCATTCGATACAGCAAGGGCATGTGGTTGGATGTGCCCAAACGAGCGCTCGACATTCTCCAGGCCCGCCGGCTCAACTCGGCGGCCGGTATCCATGCGGCAGAACACGCCGTCATGAGCCTGCTCCCGACGTTTGTCATCAGCCAGCCGGAAGACGTGCGGACTGAGTGCAAAGTGGCCCTCAAAGAGTTTGCTAAGAAGGAGAGCCAGAGGAAGCGGCCGGCGCGGCTGACGTTTTACGACGCAAAGGGAGGAGCTAACGGATCAGGAATCAGCACAAAAGCGTTTGATCACATTGACCACCTGCTCAGGATGGCGCTGCAGCGGGTAGAAGGGTGCCATTGTCAACGAGGCTGTATCGAGTGCGTGGCTTCGGAGCAGTGCAAGGAAGCCAATGAGGTGATGAGCAAGGCGGGGTGTCAGGTTGTGCTCAGGAGCCTCTTGAATCTCGAAATTGACGTCGAGGAGCTGCCGATGGGGCCCGAGGAATACACTCCCGCGGGCATCGAGACGGTTGTGGTAGCACAGCCGGTGCCAGCAAGAAGCCAAGAGAGGCCATGGACGAGCCAGCGCACGATAAAGAAAGAGCAGAAGGTGACGGAAGATGAGAGCCTAATGGGCGGCTTCGAGAAAGGGGGGCGTGTCGGCGGCGGATCGTCGACGTGTTAGAGGTGTGATGTGCGAGAACTCCATTCGGCAAGGACGAAGGCGTGGGCTGAGTTCACTTTGTACGCGTACGAGTGCATTCTCTACAGCCCGCTGGCAGAGCCCGCCATAATTACATGCAAGCTGATGCTCGCCGTCTGCAGCAAATTACAACGCTTTCTCTGTCGAATGTCTACGGAATTCTTCCTTTACGTACCTGTCGCCCTTGCCATTGACACTGCTCCCGCTTCGTGATGCTTTTGCCCTTTACTTTTTGCTGTCTTCCTTCGATTAGTCGCAGTACCCCTTGCATGCCTCCATCAGGAATTGCCTACGCAACGCTTTCAATTCGCCCGTCGTGTAGATGGTCAAGCCGAGAGAAACTGTCGCTCAACGGATGATGCGGACTCGAGCCAACCGTAGACGGCGCTCCAACGTACGGTAGGGCAGCGGGGAGCTTCTGGACCCGCAGGCGCTTGGCGGGGCCACGGGCGATCGTGCTCCGTACGAGTAAGACCTCTTTTTGACGTTAGTACCTCGAGGTTTTAGGTTACCTCATCGACAACTAAGTGCACAACCCAAACCCGCCTAAATCCTTCCCTTTGCGCCTCGGCGACTTGCACGGCTTCCTTGACCCCGACAACAGGAGCAAAGACGCAAACTCGCGGTCTCTGACTAGACGTCTCGCGCTGCGAACTCGCCCCCATGCTCGCTCATCTTGCCCGACCGCAATACCACTTCTTGGGGCAGTACATCCCATAGTGGTCCCGCGCCCGAATGTAGCGTCAACGTCCACCACACACACACACACACACGCCTGCTCGACTCTCGCCATCGCGAGCCCGCATCCAGGCCACAGCTGGTGGTGTCGTCATGGACCGCTCAAGGAAGCGTAAGTCGCGCTCGCTCGCTCCCGTATCGCCCTCGAACTCTCGTTCAGTCGCTGACCGAACCACAGGCGAGCTGCGCTCTCTCAACGAAAGAGCTTGGTCCGGCGAGAAAGGTTCGTCTTCAGCCTCTCCCTTCGCCTCCATTACTTCCCAGTAGAACTGCCTATTCCGGCCGCGTTACTAACGCCGTCGCCTCAGATCTGCTCCCCGTCGGCAGCGCGCTCGATTCGTCCCTCAAAAAGAACACGGCATTCATCAAGCGACTGCGAACCGCAGTCAGCGCCGCCACTCTCGCCACCTTCTTGCAGGAGATCCGAACGCTGAGCTTGCACAAGTACTTGTCCGAAATCATCTCTGCCTGCTATGAAGGTCTCTGCAAACTCAAGTCGCCTGGAGACATTGAGGCGGGAGTCGAAATCGTGAGCGCCCTCCATCAGCGCTTTGGTCCCGCAGAATTCACCGAATACCTCGCCTGGCTACTCGGCAAGGGAATGTCGACGCCCGACAAGAGCTTCCTCAAGACTCTGACCCAAGAAGCCCGCGAAAAAGAGGAAAAGGAACGCATCACCCGCCAGCGGTCGCTCCTGCGAGTAGTGACAGAGCTTTGGCTCGTCGGCGTTCTTCGCACTCTCGACGACGCCAGCAGGCCCGACGACGCAACCAAAGGTGCGGCCGGCAAGAATGCCGAACTGAAGCCGCGGGGCAGCTCCTCTGGCAAGGGAGGCAGTGCTGAACCTTTCCCTCTTGAAGTTCTCAAGGACCTTCTTGGTTACGATCGGGAGCATGCAAACCTGCCGTTGCTTGTCATATTCGTCAAAGCTTTTGCCTGGGATATACTTGGGGTCAAGTCAGCAGGGGCCGAAGGCCGCAGAAATGTGGAAGAGGATGGCGCGACAAGTGCTGCCAACGGAAGCCAGCAGGACCTGGAGGGCAGCAGCGAAAACCCCTTGTCAGACAAGCCGTTCACATCCTCGGACGAGGCCGAGCGCTTTCGGAGCGTTTTGAAGAGATATTTCGACGACGTCATAGCCCACATTGTCCGAGATCAAAAGTCCATCCAATCTCAAGCCCGACGAAATGCCGAAGCCTACGTTAAGTCCGGCGAAGTCTTTGAGGATCGCCAGGCCAACTATGAGAAGCTGGTCAAAGCCCAAGACCGATTAGTCTCTAACGCGCAAGTAGTTGCCGATGCTATTGGCGCTGAGATGCCAGATTTGAAGGACTCGGACGACTCATTCGCAACGTCAAGCGGCTCCATTGGCCTAGTCAAGACGGGTGACTACTTGCGATCCATGGGCGAAGGACCAGGCATCTGGGCAGACGAGGACGAGCGTCGATTCTACGAAAACCTGGTTGATCTTAAAGGCAAGGTCCCCCCCATTTTGCTGGAGGACGGCAAAAAGAAGAAGCCAGATGCCGACGAGCAAGTTGGCAAAAGAACAGAGCCCGTTGACGTGTCGGAAGACGCCAAAGCGGCCGAGGACGCCGCCGATGATCAGTCCACTGCCATCGCCAACAAGACCATTGGAGCTCAGGTCGACGCGCTGCTGGCACGGCTGCCGGAGCTGACGAACAAGGAGATCATCGACCAGACCGCCATTGACTTCTGCTTCCTCAATTCCAAGGCATCGCGTAATCGCCTTGTTAAGGCTTTGACGGAGATTCCCAAGGGCCGCAGCGATCTGCTCCCATCTTGGTCTCGCCTGGTTGCTACCCTTGGCCGCTACATGCCTGATGTCCCCAAAGGGCTGGTTGACTACCTCGATGCAGAGTTTCGAAGCTTGCAGCGCCGCAAAGAGAAGGACTTCCTTGGCCAAGTTCGACTCAGCAACATTCGCTATCTTGCGGAGCTTACTAAATTCGGCGTTGTTCCCGAACACGTCGTGTTCCACTGTCTCAAAGTCAGCCTCGATGATTTCTCCAGAATGAACATCGAAATTCTTTGCAACTTGATCGAGAACTGCGGCCGGTACCTGCTAAAGAACCCAGACACAGCACCTCGTATGGCGAGTTTCCTGGAGACGCTGCAGCGCAAGAAGTCGGTGCAACATATCGGTCAACCTGAGAAGATGCTCATCGACAATGCTGTCTACTATGTTGATCCTCCTGAGCGGCCTGCAATTGAGCAGAAGGATAGGACGCCCATGGAGCTTTTCGTCCGGAAACTTTTGTACAATGATCTGACAAAAAGGAACTACGGCAAAATATTGAAGCAAATCCGAAGGCTTCACTGGGAAGAAGCCGAGGTATGATCTCTTAAACCGTTTCTTGAGTCGGGCGACTTTCTTGGCTGACCCTGGCTCTAGGTCGTGTCTATCTTGGAGAAAGTATTTTCCAAGCCTGGGAAGGTCAAGTACGGAAACATCCACCTCCTAGGGATCTTGTTGAGCGCCTTGCACCGCTATCATCCTGAGTTTGTCGTCAAAGTCATCGACAACGTCATCGAGTCAGTCAGCTTCGGGCTGGAGCAGAATGATTTCAGGTTCTTTCAGCGCCGTGTCGCGGAAGTGAAGTTCCTTGGGGAGCTCTACAACTATCGCATGTTGGAGCACCCCGTCATTTTTGACACCATGTACAAGATCATGACCTTTGGATATGGTAAGTCGGGAAAGCTCTTTCTCCACCTGCGAAACCGTACATTCCCCAGCTCACAAGTCATAGGCGGCCCTCCCGTTCCCGGGCGATTTAACCCATTCGACCCCCCCGACGATTTCTTTCGAATTCGTCTCGTCGCGACTGTGCTGGAGACTTGTGGCATGTTCTTCAACCGAGGAGCTGCGGGGAAGAAGCTAGACTACTTCCTGTCTTTCTTCCAGGTTTGTCGACTCTGGGACTCCCGTACGAAGAAGCCCCTTTTGGCTGATCATACCCCGGCAGTATTACATCAACACGAAGGCATCACTTCCCATGGAGATCGAGTTCGTCGTACAAGATATCTTTGCACTTACTCGACCGCAGTGGAAGCTGGCGTCCAATCTTGAAGAAGCCTCTAAAGCTTTCCAGTTGGCAATAGCCCAAGATCAAAAAACAGCAGGGGCTGACAAAGCAGCTGAACCAGACGACGGTACAAGTGGAGCGTCGTCTGAAGATGAGAATGGGGATGGAGATGAGGTTGAGGCATATGGTGATGGTGAGGATGAAAGTGCCTCGGACGAAGACGATGCCGAGGTAAGCAGATTCGTGTTCTCTGCACAGAATGCTCGACTAATCATTGGGACAGCAGGAGGAGGATGATGAGTCGGCGCATGAGAGCGACTTCAATGATGATGCGATCGTTGTGACCCGACAAGAGGAGGCAGTTGATCCGGAAGACGAGGCGGATTTTGAACGAGAGTACGCCAAGATGATGGCCGACAGCCTGGAATCTCGGAAATTCGAACGGAAGCAGCTGTTCGACGTTCCGCTGCCAGTTCGGCCCAAGAACCGCGATCCCTCGAATTCTACGGCACCGGGTGGAGACGGACCAGTGAGGAACCCGAGCACGACCATGGCCTTTTCGCTCTTGACCAAGAAAGGCAACCGTCAACAGGTTTGGACGCCATCTGATTTCAGTCTGTAAATCGATTTCGCTCACACGAACATTAGACTCGAAAGGTGGAACTGCCGTCTGATTCGACGTTCGCCATTGCCATGAAGACGCAGCAACAAGCAGAGAAGGAGGAACAGCAGCGCATCAAGAGTCTAGTCCTGAACTATGATCTCCAGCAGAGCGAAGACCAAGAAGGTGAGTCTTCGCTACCACAATGGACGCGCCATGGAAGGTATGCTGACAACTGGACAGGAAGTGATCGACCTGCAACATTCTTCCACAACCGGATCGAAAAGCCGAGTAAGGATCGTGGCCAGAGGATTCGGAAGTTGCAATTGAGTGATGTCGACTGGTGATGGGAAAACGGATATAGAATTGCCGAAACGCAGTGCGGGACCTGTCTCTGCTCAGTCAGACCCGAGCTGTCGCCGACTGCACCACGGAGTACAGTCTACTGCCACGATTCACGGGGCTAGCTTCAGCAAGGCTGCCGGCATTTGAAGGCTCAGCTGCGACGGCACGGCTTGGACGGCTGATTAGAGCATGGGCCTTGCTTTGAAGATGCAACGTCACTGTTCGTCACTGTTTAAAGAGCCTCAAGCCTGTCTGCCAGGAGACGAGGCGGGGAACTCTATTCCTCTGCATATCAGGCGACACTGTCGCGAACCATTTGGACCGTATGGTTGGTTAGCTGCAGGAAGCTTCAAGTCTGCCAGGAGACACTCGGCATGTTCAGGTTGGTTGCAATGGAATTTGGAGAGGGGGGATCTGGCATGACAGCGGGCATGCTGCGGCTTTGCAGGAGCTTTTGGGCACTTCTACCCGGCAACTGGCCCGCAGCTAAGGAAGACGTGGCATGTGTCATCGCTCGGCGTCAAGCAAAGTGCAGAGGGTGCGCGCACTATCGGATCAACGGCCAAGACCTTGCGTGGAGAGGACCTCGTCTTGTTGTCGCGTGTCTGGGGCCCTCCTGCTCGGATGGGTACGGCTTGACATGAAAGAGGCACCTGAAGCACTGACACCCTACGTACGGTAATGTCAACTCAAGCTCTAGAGGTCTGTAGGTATGGAATTTGGAACGCGTAGCTCCCAAAGAGCGTGATCCTGAGTGCAAGGTGGCCGTGGGGGTGGCGTAGATTTATCACAGGAGCGACCAAGAGAATGACCTGCCTCCCCCTCTTCTTCCGTCATGGTCATACCTAAGTCATGTTTTGTTCGCGTTCGTGCCGTGTTCAGCCTTGTGCAATGCACCGTCCGTGATGAGCTGTTGCAGCGGCGCATGTTCCGGTCCGCTAACCGCGAGACGTATGCAGGCGCAAACGACACCGCGAAGCTCAGACCTCGTGCTGGCCTTGTGCAACGAGCAGGAAAGCTCTCAACACAGCCTCCGGGCTCGATTCAGCCAGTCTTTCAGACATTTCACACTCGAGATACCGCTCTCCAAGCCAGTCTGCCTTCGCCGCTGCGCTGTTACTACCGCCGACTTGTGAACCGGCTTCCAGCCGTAGCGATTCAACATGGGCATCTCCGAGCAATGGCCCATCAAGGATGTATTTCCATCCGACCCAGTGCTTCCTCATACTGCGTCCATGGCCAAGTGCTGAGCGAAGCCGATGCTGACCATTGGCTCTCTAGGTAGTATATACGGCCATCGTCGGGGTCGTCATGCTGATGGCATCCCTCGAATGGTGCCTCTGGCTAGCGGCATTTGCGTACTGCCTGTGTAAGGTGTTTCAAAAGGCGGAACACTGGTCCATACGAGTTTTGTGCATCCTCGTTGGGTCTGCTTTTGCATTACTTCGGTAAGTCTGGTTAATGTGGTTCGAGTGGCATGACAGCTGACAAGATTTCAATAGCTTCATCTTCTTGCCCATCATGATAATGACCCTTCCCCTTCCGAGCCGAATCTCCAGATACTGGCCCTCGAAGCTCGTATCTTTCCTGCAATGGTTTGCGTTCTGGAGCTTTGCCATCCTCCTCACGCTTCCCTGGCTCTTTTGCATATACCAGCTTGTCACTAACCAACTCGGACGCACAAAGCGCATCAAGCGAGTACTTGACGATGTGACCGCCCCCAAAGTGGTGGTCGTCATGCCTTGCTACCGTGAGGAGCCCGAAGTGCTTCTCAAGGCTGTCAATTCGGTTGTGGACTGTGACTATCCGCCTGCCTGTATCCACGTGTTCCTCTCTTTCGACGGCGAACAGCTGGACGAGCTCTACCTTAGCACCATTGATAAGCTCGGCGTGCCGCTGACAGCCAGCTCGTATCCTAGAAGCATCGACGTGGCGTACAAGTCCGCGCGCATCACCATATCCCGGTTTCCGCACGGCGGAAAACGGCATTGCCAAAAGTCCACCTTCAAGCTGATCGATCGAGTTTACGCCCAATATCTCGAGAGGAATGACAATCTCTTCATCCTATTCATCGACTCGGATTGCATTTTAGACAAGGTCTGCCTGCAGAATTTCGTCTACGACATGGAGCTTAGCCCTGGAAACTCGAGGGACATGCTCGCCATGACGGGCGTTATCACGTCGACGACACGCAAGCACAGCGTCATCACGCTGTTACAGGACATGGAGTACATCCACGGCCAGCTGTTTGAGCGTACAGTCGAATCGGGCTGCGGCTCCGTGTCATGTCTACCGGGTGCTCTGACAATACTTCGCTTTTCAGCCTTTCGAAGGATGGCGAAGTACTATTTTGCGGACAAGGCGGAGCAATGCGATGACCTATTTGACTTTGCCAAATGCCACCTGGGCGAAGACCGATGGCTCACCCACCTCTTTATGATTGGCGCCAAGAAGCGTCATCAGATCCAGATATGCACTTCCGCCTTTTGCAAGACCGAGGCCGTGCAAACCTACCGGTCCCTGGTTAAGCAGAGGCGCCGATGGTTTCTGGGCTTCATCACCAACGAAGTGTGCATGCTGACGGACTGGAGGTTGTGGAAGCGCTACCCGACCTTGATTGTGGTGCGTTTCATGCAGAACACCATCCGGACGACGTCGTTGCTGTTCTTCATCATGATGCTGGCACTTCTGACGACGGTGGTGAAGGTGGACAATCTGCCCGTCGGCTTCATAGCCATCTCTCTGGGCCTCAACTGGTTGCTGATGCTCTACTTTGGAGCAAAGTTGCGTCGATTCAAGATCTGGTTGTATCCTGTCATGTTCCTCCTGAACCCATTCTTCAACTGGTACTACATGGTCTACGGGATATTCACGGCAGGCCAACGAACATGGGGCGGCCCACGGGCCGACGCAGCAGCGGCCGACACCAACACAACGGCCCGAGAAGCTGCTGAGCTGGCAGAAATGCAAGGCGACGAGCTCAACGTAGTGCCAGAGTCGTTTAAGCCGGCCCAGGAGGCACGGAGCGCGGCCAGCAAGCCTCGGGTACAGGGCGGCGTGATGCTCGGCCGCCAAAGAAGCGTGGTGCGGCCGCCAGACAAGATTGATGGAAAGTTCTCAGCTCGACAGAGGACGGCAACGGGCGTGTACGCACATGCCGACGAGGGGGAGGCCGCTTCTGCGCCTACGGGACGAACGGCCTCCGGACCGTTGTCTCGTGGGGCCGATGACTGGCGCGACTCGCTCGACAGCTTGAGCTCGAGCAGAGCTGATGAAGAGGCGGCGCATGTCGGGACTCAAGTCGAACGGTTCATGGGAGAAGAGGATCGGCGCAAGTACGTGATAGCACAGCGAGCCCAAACTCGGCGCCAAGATGATGATCCAGAGCTCCTAGAGACATTCGCGGTGCCCGGCTGGCAGCTGGCAAGAGGTGAAGCAGCTTCGCAGGATGCAGATGCGAAGACGAGGCCGGACAATGGCTACATCGGCAGGGCAGTGTAGAGGATGGTAGATGGACGAGAGACGGGAGCTTGCTGTTATTTTACAAGAACGGGCGGCGAACCAGACGCACATCTCCTCGCACGGAAGAGGCCACCGATGTGGTGAAAGAGCGAAGGCCAGGCATGACGAAGAAGCCGTCGTCTTGGTGGAATGGCCAAGCCAAGAAGCCTGCATGCACGTGCTCCAGCTTGTGACTGTGCAGAATATTGAGTCGGTTGATACAAGTTAAAGATGGCGGGGCAACTCGAAGATGGCGGGGTTTGCACATGCTTGACCTGAACCGCCCCGAGACGGACAGCAGACCCAGATCTATTGCTGGCACTCGCGGGCAACTCGAGGCCTTGTGCGTGAAGAGGTCATGTAAATTACGGCTCGTCACATGAATGTTTACTTGGAGGCTCCTGGCGCTTCGTCGAGCTGACGGAAACGTGGACAGCGTGCTGCGCCAAGCATTGGCCGTACGACCCGACGCCCGCATCCCGGCAAGTCGACGTAGAGATTGTCTAAGGAGGAATCACGTAGTGTTGGCCCGGCTGCCTCTACTTGTAGTCGACGATGCGGTGTTTGTGCAGCCCGCGAGGGCGACTGAGAACGAGGGAGCGCCTCAACACGTGTCTCGCTCGAAACAGACGGACGACTGACTGCCCGCTGATAACGACGACGACGACGAACGACGACGACAACGACAACGACGGAACCGAAACACGACGAACAGTTGACAACTAACCACCAACCTATTACCTACACTGATCCACCGCCAAGCAGCGGGACGGGATTGGGCTGCGAGTCTGGAGCACGCTGGAAAATTCTGCGGCCTTCTACGCAAATCGCAGAGGGTACCTCGCCCGTCGATGGCGGGGCCCGCGCCGGCAGGTACCCATGGGCGGCGGCCAGGGCGGGCGGGTACCGCGGCGGCCAGCAGCCCCGCGATGATGCAAAGTAGAAAAGAGCCGCTGGTGGCAGTCGAGTTTTGGGCGCTGCGGTCCTCTCGTCCCGTCGCACACCGCCCGCCACGCCACACCACCACGCCTTATTCAACAGTCCCCGAACCGGCTTCGTGCTCCTCCGACCTCAAGATTTTCTGCCCGCCAACGCACAACTCGCAACTCCCCCTCCCTACGTGCGACGCTGCCGCTCCGCGCTCTCCAGTCGACCTCGTCCAGCCCGCCCGCGCCTGCACGACGTCTTCCCGCCGCCGCTTCGCTGTGCGCCGCGAGCAACGTTTCGATCGGAACAAGACTGCTTCGCCAACTCAGCCAACATGTCCGTCGTGGGTATGTCTCTGTGCTCTCCCTCCCGCCCATCGCTCGAGACATTTGTGCTAACTCCCAGCCCCCAGGTGTCGATTTCGGAACCCTCAAGACAGTGGTTGCCGTCGCGAGAAATCGCGGCGTCGATGTGGTACGTGCCTGGTCCAGGACCGAAGCCCCATTTCCTCCTACTGACCGCATCGCGCTCCGCAGATCACCAATGAAGTCTCCAACCGTGCCACCCCGTAAGTTTCCCTCCCGGTCCGACGCTGCCCCATTGGCGCCCAGGTTTGGCTGACACGAGCCCAGGTCCCTGGTAGGCTTCGGCTCCAAATCGCGATACCTCGGTGAGGCCGCCAAGACGCAGGAGATCTCCAACCTCAAGAACACCGTCAGCTGCCTCAAGCGCCTCGCCGGCCGCTCCTTCAGCGACCCGGATATTCAGATCGAGCAGCAGTACGTGACGGCGCCCCTCGTCGACGTCAATGGCCAGGTTGGCGCCGAGATCTCCTATCTCGGCAACAAGGAGAAGTTCACGGCCACCCAGCTCGTCGCCATGTACCTGAGCAAGATCAAGCAGACTGCCGCCAACGAGCTCAAGCTCCCCGTCTCCGAAATCTGCATGAGCGTACCTGCCTGGTTCTCTGACGTCCAGCGCCGTGCCATCATCGATGCCGCCGAGATTGCCGGCCTGAAACTCCTCCGCCTCATGAACGACACCACCGCTGCTGCCCTGGGCTGGGGTATCACCAAGCTCGACCTCCCCGCCCCCGAGGAGCGACCCCGCCGCGTGTGCTTCATCGACATCGGCCACAGCAACTACACTTGCTCCGTCGTCGAGTACAAGAAGGGCGAGCTTGCCGTCAAGTCGACGGCTTGGGACCGCAACTTTGGTGGCCGAGACTTCGACAAGGCCCTGGTCGACCACCTGGCCAGGGAGTTCAAGGGCAAATACAAGGTCGACATTTACACTCACGGCCGAGCCATGGCCCGCACCATCGCTGCCGCCGAGAAGACCAAGAAGATTCTCTCCGCCAACCAGCAGGCTCCTGTCAACATCGAGTCTCTCATGAACGATGTTGACGCCTCTACCATGATCACTCGCCAAGAGTTCGAGGCCATGATTGAGCCCCTGCTGGCCCGCACTCACGTGCCCCTCGAGCAAGCCCTCGCCCAGGCCAAGCTCACCAAGGAGGACATCGATGTCATCGAGATCGTTGGCGGCGGCTCGCGTGTCCCGGCCCTCAAGGACCGCATCCAGGCCTTCTTCGGAAAGCCCCTGTCCTTCACCATGAACGCCGATGAGGCCATTGCCCGCGGCTGCGCCTTCAGCTGCGCCATCCTCTCTCCCGTTTTCCGGGTCCGTGACTTCGCTGTTCAGGACATCATCAGCTACCCCATCGAGTTTGGTTGGGAGAAGGCCCCCGACATCCCGGACGAGGACACCAGCCTGACTGTCTTTAACAAAGGCAACGTTTTGCCTTCGACCAAGATTCTCACCTTTTACCGCAAGCAGCCTTTCGATCTCGAGGCTCGGTACGCAAAGCCCGAGGAGCTGCCTGGCAAGATGAATCCCTGGATTGGACGCTTCTCCGTCAAGGGTGTCAAGGCTGAAGGAAAGGACGACTTCATGATCTGCAAACTCAAAGCCCGCGTCAACATCCACGGCGTTCTTAACGTTGAGAATGGCTACTTCGTCGAGGACCAGGAGGTCGAGGAAGAGATCAAGGACGACGACAAGAAGGAGGAAGGCGATAAGAAGGATCCCGACGTAAGTGCTTCACTGCCCGTTCTCGCTGCTCTTGAGCTTGTTGGCTGACTTCGCTCCTCTCCCAAAGGCCATGGAGACTGACAGCAAGGACGACGCTCCCAAGAAGACTCGCAAGGTGAAGAAGCAGGTCCGCAAGGGCGACCTTCCCATCTCCAGCGGCACCTCCTCTCTCGATGCCAGCCTCAAGACCAACTTGATGGAGAAGGAAGCCGCCATGGTCATGGAGGACAAGCTTGTTGCCGACACCGAGGAGAAGAAGAACGAGCTGGAGGCGTACATCTATGATCTCCGAGCCAAGCTGGACGACCAATATTCCGAGTTTGCCAGTGAGGATGAGAAGTCAACAATCAAGCAGAAGCTTGAGACTGCCGAGGTAAGATTTCTCATCCACTCAAAAAAACGACACCAAGTAGCGCATACTGACGTTGTCTTCCAGGATTGGCTGTATGATGAGGGTGACGACGCGAGCAAGGGCGTGTACGTCGCCAAGCTGGAAGAGCTCCGTGCCATGGCCGGCCCCATTGTCCAGCGCTACTTCGAGAAGGTTGAGGCAGACCGCCGCGCCGTTCAGGAGCGCGTCGAGGCCGAGCAGGCTGCTAAAAGAGCCGCTGAGGAAGAGGCTCGCAAGGCTGCTGAGGCCGAGAAGGCGGCCCAGCAGGGAACGAGCGACCAAGAGATGAAGGACGCCGACGCTTCGCCAGCCGAGACTGAGGAGTCTGGCGATGCGAAATAAGAGACGTGAGGCGACATCACGTAACGAAAGTGTTAATGATTGCGGTAGATGCGCATGCCGGAGAGCGACAGAGACAGGAATGGAGGGAAGAGTAACATAAAATGAAGAATCTCATAGAAACGAACCGCCTCCCGAGCATAGGCAGTGGACCTCGCCGGGCGGCGGGACCTGGGCGAGAACGGGAACGGTCACGATGGCAATGTATGCAACGTTAGACAAAGGGTTTTCTTTATCCAAGGACGACGTTTTGGGCTGCTAGAGACTTTATCATACAAATACACAAGATTTGGAGAGAGAGACGACGACCCTTGATCTCGTAATGGAGACGAAGGGATTGACGCCCGCCCTCCTCGTTCGTTGCTCACGCCACGCTCAAAGACCCCCGGCCTGGACATGCACGGGCAGCGTGGCCACCCGGTGGTCTGGGACCAAGTTTTGTGCGCAAATGAAGCTTACTCTGACAACGAAACTTTTCCCTATCTTGCACGACTTGATCTTTACAACCATCAGCTCATAGCAGTGACCACTGCGGTTGACGTCACATCTCTCGCATTCCCCCACCTGTCCCAGAATCAGAGGCCCGCATGCATGCCTTTTTCCCACCATGCTCGTTGCTGCCTGTGTTTATAAAAAGAAACCAACCCGCACCGAACAGGTCCCTCTTCTCTCAGCCGAGCCCAGCAGCCCTGACCTGTCAGGCTCTCACTTCGCAGCGTCTAGTTGATGTCGAAGAGGGGCTTCAGCTTGATAATCAGCTGCCACTCTTCGTTGGACACATCCTTGCGGTAAAACTCCTTGAGGCAGTCGATACTCGCTCGAGAGACCAGACTGTAGAGCGTGTCGTCCTCCTCCAGCTGTCGACCGTACATGGGTTGATGGCCGCCCATTTCAATCTTGACAGCCACAGAGGGCTGGCCCTTTTTGCACACGGGAATCTGCTTGTGTTCTCGCTCAATTGAAGTCCTATAGTGCCGATGCGGGTTAGCTTACATTTTCGCAGGAAGAAGGTGGTCGGGGAATTGGAATCAGCAAAACAAGAAGCAACTCACACTCTGCCTAGTTTAATAATCTCCTTGACATTGGTTACCGGATTCGTCTTCACAGCAGCAATCGGCGTGTTGATCTTGAGCTGTCCGTCCACGACGTCGACACCAACGACGATGGGGCCTGTCTTGTTGAAGACGGCGATGGGTTTCAAGACACACGGGAAAACAGCCAGCATCTTGGAGTCTTCCTTCTTCTTCTCCAGCATGTCGTCCATGTGCTTTGTGAACGCATCAAAGAGATGGTAGATGATGTCGGCTGTGAAGATCTTGATGTTCTGATCCTCGGCGTAAGCCATAGCCTCCTTGTCGACCTTGACATCGAAGCAAAGCATGACGGCGTAGTCGGGCGCCTTCTCCAACATGACGCCACACTGCATCACATCTCTCTTGTAGACTGGGCCGATGCCGACATTTGCCACGGGAATCTTGCAGTCCTTCAAGAAGTCGAGCAGTGCCTCCAGGGAACCCAGAGTGGATGCCTGGACACTAACGCCGCGGCCAGACTTCTCCACTCTGCTGAGCAGGTTGGTCAGATCAGACTCGACTTCGTCCTCAATGTCTTCTTCATCGTCATCGGGACCAACAACCATCAGTCTGGAACCGGCGATGGCTCCCTCGAGGCCGGGGGCGCTGATCTTGACACCCAAAGCGGCCTTGACCTCCTTGTTGTGGACATATGCTGACTTGAGACGCAATTCCCGCAATGGCGCCGGCGTCAGTAGAGCTCTGATGTTGGTCTTGATGGCCCCTTCAGTACCGCACAACACTATCCTGTCACCTTCCTTCAAAACACCGTTGGACAAGATGACGTCGATGGTCATACCGAAGCCCTCAATGGCCTTGACCTCGAGGACGGTTGCCTGGACCTCGGACAGGTACATGAGAGAACCAACCATGCGCTCCTGGGTCAGCTGGACAATCAACTTCAGCATGTCCGGCACACCCTCGCCAGTGTGAGCTGAGGTGGGAACCAAAGAGACGACTTTGGCCATAGACTTGTTCTCGTAAAACAGCTCAGAGTTAAAGCCTTGCTCGGCAAAGGCCAGCTTCGTCGCCTCCAGGCGATTCTTGAACTCGTTGTGGACCGCCTTGTTCTGAAGCGCCAGACTCTCCTGGAAGCCGTTGTTGTCCACCTTCTTCCAGCCGTAAAGTCTGTCGATCTTGTTCAAGGCCACGATGAAGGGGGTCTTCCGGTCTCGGAGCAGGCGCATGGATTCGAGGGTCTGAGGCTCAAGACCGTGCATGATATCGACGACCAGAATGGCGATGTTGCAGAGGGAAGACCCTCGAGACCGCAGGTTTGAGAAAGACTCGTGCCCGGGTGTGTCGATGACCAGAAGGCCGGGTACCTTGAACTCGAAGCTGTTGTCCTTGTTGACAACGGCAGTCTTCTGCTTGATGGCGTCCACGGGGAAGTAGGTAGCACCAATCTGTTGCGTGATACCGCCAGCTTCGCCCTCTTGGACGTTGGTCTGCCGAACCTTGTCGAGCAGCTTGGTCTTTCCGGTGTCGACATGACCCAAGATACAGCAGATGGGGGATCGCAGGTTTTCTGTTGAACGAGCGGCCAACGCGGCTTGGTGTGCCTTTTCCCTTCGCTCCGCGGCTTCTTTCTTGCGCTGAGCATTGGCTTGCCGGGCTGCAGACAGGCCCTCGTCTTCAGATTCGTCCTCGGACTCGCTCTCCTCGTCCTCGTCCTCATCCTCATCCTCATCCCCATTCTCGTGTTCCTCACCTCCAGCTTTAGGCCTTGAAGCGAGGGCTTTGCCGTTGGGCTTTTCCTCGTCCGATTGGGCGTCCGCGCTACCCTTGACGTCCTCGTCATCCGAAGCCGCAGCGGCCTCCCAGTCGTCCTCGATATCGCTTTCCGCAGCTTTCTTCTCTGCGGCGGCTTTGGCCTCTGCCTCGGCTTTCTCCCTCGCGGCCTTCTCTTCGGCTTCCTTCAGAGCCTTCTCGGCCTGAGCGCGAGCACGCTCAGCAGCCTCAGCCAGGGCTGCCTCTTCGTCCGCCTTCAGTCAGCTGGCATTAGCGCAGGTCCTTCCTTATTCGAGCCAGGGGTTGAAGCCTCTCACCTTTTGCTCAAGCTTGCTCTTCTTCTTCTTGTCAAAGGCGGCCTTCTTCTTGGACTCGCCGTCTGCGGGCTCCTGGGGGCCGACCTTGATGCCCGCGGCCAACATCTGCTGGAGCTTCCTCTCATTACGAGCCTTTTCTTCCTTCTGTGCCTTGGTAAGGAACTTGCCCTCCTTCTTGAGTTGCTCAATACGCTCCTTCTCCTTCTGCTTCTTGATGGCCTTCTGCTCCTCCCTTCGCTGTGCTTCTTCAGCAGCGAGACGCTCCTCTTCCTCTGTCCGGGCCTGGAGCTCAGCGTGGCGGCGCTCTTCTTCCTCCCTTTGGAGGCGTAGCTGTTCCTGCTGCTTCTGAATCATGGCAAGATGTGCTGGAATCTTCTTCTTCTTGCCTGCCGTCTCTGGGGCAGCGGAGGGGGAAGGCTCAGGGGCAGCATCCCTCACCGGCGCGGCTGCCGGGGCTGCCTCTGGGGTCTTGGCGGGAGCCGGAGTCTTCTTCTTAGCAGCCTAGGGGAAAATGCATGTCAGAAGAGAATCGGGTGGAGGCCAGAGGTGGACGCATACCTGTTCCTTCTTTCGCTGCTTCTCACGCTCCTTCTTCAACTTCTCCTTCTCGGCCTTTGTGAGAATCCTGCCACCCTCGGCGGTCTCATCGTCGCCGGCATCCTTCTTTTGCGGCTGCTGTTTCCCCTTGCCGCCGCCCTTGCCCTTCTTGTCTGGCAGGGCAAATTCGTCGTCTATCGTCGCCTCTACAGGCGCCTTGGTGGTCACGTCGTCGGCGGCAGCGGGATCCTCACCCTGGACGACGTCCTCCTCGGGCAGGCCCTTCTTCTTGCGCTTCTCCTTGTTCTTTCGAAGCATGGCCATGAGGCCGCCACCGCCTGCCTCGTCATTCTCGTTGTCGTCGCCGGCGGCTGCGTCGTCAGATGGGGCGGCGCCAGCAGGGGCGATGGACTCGCCCAGGTCCGCCTCCCAGTCATCCTGGGCTTTCTTGCTGCCCTTCTTCTTTGGCGGCATCTTGACGACTGGTGGGGCTGCAGCTTCGATGAGGGGACGAGAGGAAGTGTCGGACGTTGCAGTGCGGTCGTTGTCGTCGAGTTGACCAAGGACGGCCAAGAAAGAAGAAGAAAATTAGGTCGCGAGGCCGGTCGTTGTTCGAGCCTCAGGTGAAGAGAAACATTTAAAAAAAAAGCTTGGGTGGCGCCTTTTGGATGGTGGGTGGTGGGTTGTGGAGGCCAACAGTGGCGGGTTGGGGTGCGACGAGCGAAGAAATGTGGTGGGCAGGCCAGGCAGACGGACGGCCGACGGCCAAAGGCGGGGCAGAGGACGGCCAGTGAAGCTACGTAAAACGTGGGAAAGCACCTCAACCCAAGACATGGAAGCACCAGCGCCGAGGCATCTTTCGTCTGCCTCGACACCCTCTCATCGGCCTCGTGCAGCTTCTTCAGCCAAAATGTCACCGGTTCCGAAGCCAAGTGCTTTGTTCGCCCCTACTTCGCCTTCTCTCTACTGTCAACGATGCGATGCTGCCCTCGGGCAATCGTCTGCTAGTTCTACATGATGGGCTCAACCAGATACTCCAGGATACGGTATCCCAAGCCCAGGTACTTGTCGCGCCTCTCTTGCTCTGTGACCGTCTTGTCACGGAAGCCCTCGGTGTGGCAGCCGCCCTCCAGATGGTCCAGGTACCCGCAGAAAAGGTCGAATCCGTTAATTGTCCGCACCAATCGCTCCAATGCCCGCCGCTGGAGGCATCGCACCAGCAAGTCTCCATCAATGTGCATCAGCTGAGGGTGCGGTTTGGGCTCCTCCACGTCGTCATCGGCGTCGTCGTTGCCATCGTCATCTTCGCGGCCGCCTTCCTTCGTTTCCTTCTCTTTGCCCCCGCCGCCCTCGCTGCCAAGCGCTAGAACTTCGGCCATCGATGCGGTTTCCGGGCTCCTTCGCGCCATGTTTTGGATGAGGCAGAGAAATCTCCAGAGTTCGACCCCAATCAACGTAAAGTGCTGTAAAGAGCCATCCAGCGAGATTCCCAAGATGTCTGCTCCATCGCCGGTGCTCGGCAACGTTCCGTAGCGAGGGCGCCGTCCATCCGCCAGCCAGAGCGGCCGGCATCGAGCTCCTGCAAATCGTCTCACAGACGCCGGCAGCATTCCTTCAAAGATTACACTGAACTCCTTGTCGCCTTGGCCCCAGGGCACCCAGATCCCTGCGATGCCGCCTCTCTGGTCCGACAGGATCGTTACCGGCCATCCCGTGCGTCCGTCGGCCGAGTGGCCGGCGTCAATCATGTGAACCGTTCGTCGCGAGATCTGATCAGAATGCCTGAGCGCCATGTCGCCATTTGCCCCTGTCTTGTAATCAATAACCTCCAAAGAGTGCATAGTCGTCAGAGCGAAGATGTTGCCGCCCACCAAGCGGAGTGACGTCGCTGGCGAGTCCAGCTCGTACTGGTTCATCGGCCGCAGCTTCTTCTCTGCCAGGTCAAGGACCTCCCAGTGAATGGTCCTATCGGCGCAGAAGATGATGCCTTGGTCATCTCCTACTACCGAATATATCGGCTGCCCAAGTACTTTCTTGTATCGAGTCCAGTAATGTAGTCGCCTGACCCCTCCATCATCTGCTCGGCCTTTTGTCTTGCTTACCGACACGATGAGGAGCCGTCCATCTTTGGTGGCAACGAGGATGAATGAAAAAGTCCTGCCGTCTTTGACATACAGCCATTCATGCAGACCGTAAATTCTGTCACCAGAATGGCCAAGTCCGGATACGAAGTCCGAAGGTTTCCCGTCCTTGTCTGCCGGGGCTGAAATCGTCTCTCCAGATTCCGGGTCAATAAATGCCAACGTCGGCCTGTCGCCCTTGAGCAGCGCAACCACCAGGCAGTTCCATGTCTGGGAGTAAATTATCCGGGTCGGCGTGCCTTCAACTGGAAGACACCTCGGCACCAGGCCCACATGAGGCCAGATTTCTGCCAACAGCAACCTTGATCCCGCCTGAACCATCAAAGACATATGCCCAGAGTATCCTGATAAGTTGTGGCTCATGCTGCAAACCGAATGCGTGGGGGGCGAAGGCATCGAGGCGTCGTTCGCATCCGTCAACCAAACGAATTGCTTCCTTTGGAACTTGCCAAGTTGCGCCGAGAAGTCCGTCATCATGACCAAGTTGTTGTCGCAGCACATGAGTGCTGCGATGCCACCGTCAAAGTGGTTGGCCGCGGGGAACACCTCGACCGGTGACACTCCAATCGTCTCAACCACCCACGACATTCGATCAGGATCTCGGCCTGTGGCTTTAATATTCAGGAGATGCCCGCATCTGGTGCCAGCGATAAGAAAGGCTTCGTGAGTGCCCTGGAGAACAAGGCAGATACTGGTTAGTGGCTCAAATTGGACACCGATCCCAGAAACGGCCGCCTGAGCCAAGTTGCCTGCATAAATCAGCGGGCACGCTCTCGAGGTATGTGTGCTATGAAAGCTTACCGTTATATCCCGTAATTGCCTCAGCGGCTACTTTAACCCCTTTAGCGGTGTAAATTGATATCCAGGGCGCTTCGTCGAGCACGGAGCCTGCAATGACGAACTTGCTGTCCGAAACAGCGAAGCATGACACACATGTGATCTCTCCTTCCGTGTTCCACGACACATCGTGACAAAAGCCCTCCGGAGTCGGTAAGAGAACGTGTAATTGAGAGCCTTGATTGCCGTGAGTGGAGATGAGGACCATATCGTCAGCGCAGAAAGCATTTTCGGCTGTGATGCTCTCTGTTCCGATGATCTCCTCGATATCATGTCGTGAGCTTCGACAAGATTAGTATACGTTGTGTGCATCGTGTCCTTACACGCAAGACTTGGCCTACCTCTCCGAGCCGCTGACAAAAGTCACAGACCTCTCCGTGACTTGCACGATCATGCCCAGCGCCGTACGGCGCGCATCTAGCGTGCGCCATGCAATGTCAAAGGGTGTATCTTCGCCAGTCAAGGCGTCGACTTGACTGAGGTCTTCTGAGAACTGAAGCACAGTTGAAGAATGGGGCAAGGCAAGCAGGGCAAATAGACTGCCTCCCACTCGATTGTCGAGTTCAAACACCCACGATTGTCTAATGGGCTCGCCGGTTTCGATGTCCAGACCGGTTCTTCCTTGAATACCCCATCGCCACTGTGTAACGCTGCCCTTCACTCCACGTCCCGAAGCCGTGAACACGCTATCAGGCTTTTCCAGTGACGTCCTCGATGTCGTCTGTTTTGCGCTTGCAGCTTGAGTCCCGACGGCAGGCGTGTTTCTGGTCGAGCACCCGGGAGAAGTTGCCACGTCGACAACAGGTGACCAATTCGAAAGAACGCTTGCTTGTTCGAGTTCGGTTCGAGGCGCCAACTACCGTGATTTCGGTAAGCCATAGGTCATTGCATCAAGGTCGTGGACGTTTACCTTCCAGATTCCTCCGGGGCCTGAATCGCCGCCAATTATCAAGATGTCCGAGAAGACATCGTACGCAGTGGCAAATGCGGTGTTTATATTCGAGTCCACACATCCGACATTTGTCACCGAAGGCACCAGGTCCGTGGCTTCGATCTCAACATGTATAATAGCACCGTCCTCGCGAGCAAGGTAGATGATGTCCGTCTTCTCAAAATACTTCTTTCGCCGAAATGGCCGAGCCCAGGCGGTCCAAAGCGGGTCGTAGGAACCGTGGTGCAATTCTGTCTGGCTCGGTGGATCTGTACGCAATGATTCGAACACTGGGGACCCTGAGAGGCAATCCTTCACGATTCCAATGGAACGTTCAGAAACAGTGAAGAGCGCCGTGTTGAATCTCAGGGGAATCAGCAGTAGCGGCATCTTGTGTTCCTTGGGTAGTCGATTGCCGAGCTTCTCTTGTGCAAAAGTCTGCTTGAGACTGTCACCCACTTCCCACTCGTAGGTGACCATGCGAGAGACCGGCTCTGCGAGTGTTCTCTCCTTTCGAACAACGATCAAAATCAGGATGATGTGGTAGTCATCCTCCGGACGTGGATAGAGAAATTCGAGCTTATGTATCACGCCCTGTATCGCTCGAAGTCTGGCAGACTTTACAGGACTAAAGGAGCCATGGGACATGTACTGTGCGTTGAGGGCTGCTAGTTCCTCCAGTTCGTACATGATGAGGACACCATCTGGCGACGCGGCGGCCATGTAGCGAGACGACGGATCGAGGGCCAAGTGATAGCCCAGATAGGACACTTTCTTCGGGATGCTGTACGTGCTCAGGACGAACTCGAGCAAACCATCTGCTTGCTGCTTGAGGAAGAGAAAGACACAGTCGCCAGAGTCGACCATCAAAACGAGGAGCTGCGGAGGAAGACCGTGATTGTGAGTGCTGTCAGCCGGGTCTGGCGCGTCAGGCATGAATAAGTCGGGTTCCTGGGACTTGACGTGACCACCAGGGGTTTCATTTCCCAAGTATTGGTCCCCGGGATCACCCAGAACCACCGCGCTTCGAATCCTGCAGCCGAAATCATTCTTTCGCGCCACCTCGTGTACTTGCCCGTCTCTCCGCAGCTCGCTTATCTGCACAAAGTTTTCCTAGTTGTGGACTATTAGCGTCGCCGCACAAAATAGTGGCCTTTGTCTGCCATAAGACCAGACTGGGACGAGAGCAAAAACGGCTGAGCGGAAGCGAGGCAACGGAGGCATACGTAAGGGACGGAAGGAGGAGATGCCGGAACACGGAGACTGTCACTATGGGTGGCCGAGTAGGATGTGCGTAGGGATTGGGACTTACTCCAATGAAAGCAATATCATTGCGAGTACTGGACCTCAAACGGACCGGGAGAATCCAGTGGACGATGGGGCTCTCGACGACAGTCCTTGATAGGATGCCGCACACAGGAAGTTCAGGATGGCTCTCAAGGGCCGGCTCTGGAACAGAAGCTGTTGCCTGCTGCAAGGCCGCTTGAAAGTTGACGGTTTCCGTGACCCATTCGCCGTCTCTGAGAAAGCTAGTTTGGAAAGCCATGCTCACGAAGTCATACCATGGCTCTCGTAACGTCGGCGTATGTTGAAGCCTGATCCACGCTTGGGACTCTACCTTCAAGTCTGTCGAGGCCGGGAATAGATGCAGAGAAACGGGGCGTCAGTTGGTCTCAAGAGACAGGACAGCATCTTAGGGCGTAGGAGCGGAGTTAGTCGAGGGAACGGGAAGGTTATCCAACGGACGCCACGTCAAAGTCGAGGTATGCCCTGAGCCCGCAACAGCGAGGGTTCGGCGATCTGAAGAACGGGAGAGGAGAGGAAAGGAGATGGTAAGTAACAGGTTCTGCGAGACTCGGAGAAAAGAGCTGAGTGGAAAAAAGTGAGATGGGACGGCGGAGAGAGGCGAAGGAGGGGACAGCAGGAAGAGGACGAGGAATAAGAGACGCAGTTTCGCGCTGCCAATTCCGCCAACCAGATGGAGGAGAGAAATTTAGTAGCACGGCATGAGATTCAAAACCCTTGCGGCTCGAGCGCGCGCATCACCGAACTAAAAGAGGAGAAGAGGCAGACAGGGGAAGCCTGTTGGCGGGCAGGCGAGAGGTGAGGTAAGATGAGGTGCCCAGGTAGTGGACGTGAACTTTCCGAACCTTATTACTGAAGTCTCCCAGGCCCCGACTCGGGCGGTCTGCCCTGATCCGGCCAGGTGCCAGCACGCCCGAAGAGCCATGGCTAAGGTAACCCAAGGTAGCGTTGTCGTCAACCCCGCCGCCTAAGCCCCCAAGCTCCCAGGCCGCTCCAGCGTGGCAAGGCGGGAGAGCAGGGGCTCCTGGCCCGGATCTCGGGACGGGAACACTTCGAATTGTCGCGTGTTTGAAGACCAGCTACGGGAGGTACTTTGCTGGGCTCACAGCGCCTAAGGCACCAGGCGACTTGCCACGTTGGGCGGTTGCCTGCAGCCCGGCTCTGCGACTGTCTCCCCCGCACGCCCAGCACTCACCGGCTGCACTGTATTCCCGACGCTGCAGCAGGCTACTGCCCTATCGCCGCACGTTGGGTAAGTGGCCGTCTCATTGGGTCAAGACTCATTGGGTGTGACGGGAGTGCCGACACTCGCCAGCGGACGAGAGACAAAATCCAGACGAAAACAAAGCAACCAAGCAATGGCATTCTGGACACTTATGCAACTCCAGAGGCGACCGTCAGGTTGCACAACGGCTAGCCTGCTCTTGAAAATGCTTGAGGAGCTGTTTGCAGGGCGCCGGAACACAGGTTGCACCAAACGCACCTCGCTGTGCCAAGTCCCGTTCGACAGGTAATTTACGAATTTGCGCATACATGCATATATTATTTCCGTTACCTAGACACCCTGCAAAGTTTTGCTTTCCGTGACTGCCCCGTCATGCGTCGTGTCTCGTGGCAATGAGATGTGGAACTGCAACGAGGGTCGTTGGAGCGGGAACTCCATTCGCCGTCTGGCACTTCGCGAACCACTATAGCGATCTCGCTCGAGAGCTTCTAGGCAATCCATGGGGACTTCCAACGCCTTGCGATTCCAACCACTTGGCGTAGTTTCAAGATTTGGGTTGAGAGCAAGGCTCAGTATCGAGCTCCATGTACCTTGATGAGAGCGTAGGTCTCGCGCAGAAGCGCCAGCGAGACCTATGGTCTACGTCCTCCATCCATCTTATCAAGCATGCTGAGCACTGGTACTGTACATCACATACGCAGGGGTAGCCAGCCCTAAGAGTAGACACATAGAGCCAGGTTGTTGGTTGGTCCTTTGGTTGTAGAATCAATGAGCAGCGAATCGTCTCTGGGCAGCCAGTTTAACTTCCCTCGCAACCTTACTTTGCCAGCAGGGTGGCGGACTCCCGCATGCTTGGCTAGAAGACTGAGTTAATGACAACCAACTCCTGCTTCATGCGATATGCGGCGCATTTGCTACTTCACGAGTAGTCGTGCTTTGCTTAGCTGTAGCACTCCGTTGCTTTGCCTCAGCCACCTAGCCGTGCCATGAGCCGGGGACTGCGGATGCTCAGGTCTCCAAGCTCTCTTCGCTATACGTTTTTATGATGCTGGTGGCCATGCATGTGAGGCAAGCCTGCATAGTCCTTCAATGCAGGGGCAAGAACCGGATGTTTGGAATTCCTGAGTCGTCATTGTCTAGCAGAGGGGGCTGCTGAATCTGACTCTGGCGCCTCAGCAAGTGCGTTTGCCATCCCTGATACGGTCACTTCTCGCTGTTGTGCACAATGGCCTACCGTGCCCTCCGTCAGGCAACCTGGGCCGGTGCACAACGGAGCCTGTTGGAACAGCCGTCGAGAAAGCCAGGCTATTTTTGTTCGAGCCCATTCCCAATTTTTCTGTCTGCCCGATGAGACCTTTCGACAATGCTACGTGGTCGGATACGATACCCTGGGTCTACGGATACTTCGTGTTAGACTCAATCTGAAACCACAAGGCACAGGTGCGCTAAGGTACACGGTACGTACCGCGCCTCGGTTTGTGGGCCTGATAGGTTTAGAGCTGCTGTCATTAAAGCTCCCGTCTCCTTGCGATCTGCGAGCTCCCTTTTCCACGGCGCCGCCTCAGAGCCTGATAAACCAGCACGCGACACTCTACGCCACGCGCGGCCGCGACGCCCCCAGCGCCGTTGCTTTGAAAGTTGGGCAGGATGCTGGCCGGCCATCTACACAATCCAACTTAGCATCGCAACGCTGTCACCAGCCCATGGACCCTGACAGGGAGCTCGTCGAGGCGCTGGCTCACCCCGAAGCAGACGACGCCATCCCGCGCCTCGGTTCTCCTGACGAGGACCAAGAGCTTTGGTCCCGTCAGAAAAGGAGTGACATTCTCGACGCGTGCAGGTGGAGGGATATCCTGGGCCTCAGGTCTCTAGCCGAGTCTCACGGAGGCTTCCTCGCCGATGATCTGCGCCGAAAAGCCTGTGCGTATCTGGACCCTTGCACTGGTTCTCCGTGCCATCTTTCTCCCGCTGACTCCATCTTGCTCTCCAGGGCCAATATTGCTTGGTCTAAACCCCGCGGACGTGGCCTCTGATGGCGATACTGGACCGCCCGGGTCCGAGAACACCACTGACTGGAAGGAACTGGCGCGGCACAGGGACGAGGACCAGGTGCAGCTGGATGTGAACCGCTCTTTCATTTACTATCCCAACGGTACGCATTCCCTCGTCCTTGTTCTACCAATGCAACAGCGCAGAACGCCGGAGAGCTGCAATGGCTGATTGATGTTGGCCCGTACCAGACCAGTCCGAATCCCAGCTTGACCAGTGCAAGGCAGAGCTATCCTCTCTCATCGTTGAGGTCCTGCGCCGATACCCATACCTCTGCTACTTTCAGGGCTACCATGACATATGTCAAGTGTTTATGCTGGTCTTGGAGCCCGCCTGGCGGGCTAGCGTGGTTGCGCGGCTGAGCGTCCTGCGGATACGTGACTTCATGCTGCCCAGCCTCGGCCCCACGACTGCGCAGCTCAAGCTGCTGCCGGATATCTTGGCCAAGGCAGATCCTGAGCTGCGGCGGCATGTCGCTACCACAGAGCCCTTCTACGCCTTAGCCGGTACCCTGACCATGTACGCACACAACATCGAGGGTTATCGCGACATTGCACGCCTGTTCGACGTCTTCCTTGCGCGAGAGCCTGTCTTCAGTATATACTTGTTCGCTCAGATTGTCATTGGCCGCCGGGATGAGATTCTCGAGATCCACGAGCCCGATATGCTTCAAGTTGTGCTGGCCAAGGTACCCCGCAACATGGACCTGGATGTCCTCGTCACAAAATCTATTGACCTGTTTGATCGATATCCACCGGACTCCCTGCGATCCTGGAGGCGCCTTTCGAGTGCCAGTGTGCTAAAGACGGCCAGGGATGTCAGCATTTGCGCCAAGCAGACACTAGAGGAGGGCCACGCTTACTTCCAGCAGCAGGCGCAGGAAATTCGGTGGTCAGACATGCAGCACAGGCTGAAGATGACGCTTTGGAGATATCGTCGGCCGGCACGGGCTGCTGGCATGGCTGTCGCCGTTGCTGCTATGGCATTGTACCTACGACGCAACCCAACTGTGGTACACTTCATCTTGTCATTGTTTTCGAGATGAGCACACCACCGCTTCGTGTACGATTTTACATCTCGCAAACCGGTACACATCGGTGCGGTTATCGAGGGCCGTACTTTAGAAACTTTGCCTTAGCCTTATACAACTGACATGCGGCAATAGGTTTATGCCTCCGCTTCCCGCCAGACTCAAAACGATCCCGGCAACGGAGTGCAAAGCCCCACCCAACACGCCTGCCATGACGCTTGAACGCTGCAGAAATCCTTTCCTACCGTTAGTGCCTCACTGAGAGGCGTACCCAGAGATTGAGATCATGATTGTTCCAGATGTGCCGCCTTGAGCTTTTCAAAATGCGCCTGCTGCTCAGCAGCCAGCTTTCCATCCGTGTCGCTGATGATGGTGAGAATTAGAGAATAGTTGTTGTACAAGAAGCGCTCGCTCTTGCGCTTGTCGGTGCCGTACGATTGGCTCTGCCGGTTCAGAAAAGCCTCCACTTCAGAGCGCAGTCGCCGCAGACTGGCGACCACCGGTTCATCATCCCCTGCATCTGCGCTGAGGGCTAGAAACCCTTGCAAGAGTTGCCCAAAACGTTGTGTCACTACATGGGGTGCGGCTGTCATCTTGGCTTGGTCTCCCGCCGACCGGGTCGGCTTGGTCGGCAGTGACTTCGTCAGCTGCCGCACAGACTCGCAGTGTCGGTCCATGATGACCTGAAGGCGCGGCCATAAGAGCATGTTCGTGGCATTGACGTATCCGTCTACAGCAGGAACTCGGCGCCGCTGAAGCTCAAACGCAAGGTTCTGTTTGATACGGATACACAGCAGTGTGCCCAGGGCATCAAACGTCTCTGCCACGAGCGTCTTCGTCAGGGTCCGGCCTAGCTCGAAGGTCGGTTCGAAAATATACTTGAAGTTCTTGGATATCTGGGAGAACGACAGGGCTGGGCTGAAGAACGTTGCTAGAAACGTGTACTCGGCCGTTGCATTGTCAACCAAGGCCAGGTTGAAATGGCGGAACGGGACCTCAAGGTAGTGCGTTGCTTGATCCTCTTCGGCCAGGTAAGATGATAGTGCGGACCGATCCCTGGATCTCAGCATGTCGACTCGGCGCCCGAGGTTGAATGCGTCGTGAGGCGGACCACCCACGCGCGCGCTGGAAAGCACGGCTGCCATCCGCGTTGTGTCTTCATGACCCAAGGTGTCGTTCTTGTCGAGGACGTGCAGTTTGATCTTGCTCAGCGCCTTCTCATAGCGGCTGAATTGGTTGAGATAGTACCATCGCATCGTATTCATATACGCTAGCGAAATCTCTTCGGCAAGCGTTGCATGATGTTTATTCAGAAAGGTGTAAAGATTCTTGAACTTGAGGAAATTTTGCTGTTGGATTATTTGGGCGTTGATGTGAGGTGACCGAAGTGCTTTGATCTGAGCGACTAGGAAATCCCGAATACGCTCGATAGCCTGTGGTCATGATCAGCAGCTACCTCTGCAGCGTTTCTCGATGAGATTCGTGTTATACTTTCAGCGTGAGCTTTTCCAGCAAGGGCCCGAGTTCCTCGGCGGCTTTGTTGTGAACAGAACCGGATGACGACTTCTTATTGTGCGCCGCAGCCCTTCTGTCGACTTCGGAGAGCATCTTGGTCCACGATTCATCTATATGTCCCCCTGATATCTTGGAGATGATGTCTGGGGAGACGCTCAGTTCCTCAACCAAAGGCCCGAGGGCCTTCTCCACCTCTTTTCGGTTCTCCAGGCGCCTGTTCAGCGCAGCAGACCGGGCTTGTAGCGATTCGATGTCAGCAGACACGGCGGCGAGGTCGTTACGGAAGCTAGCGAGGTTTGTCTCGACGGAGTTCAGAACGTCGTCACAAGCTGCTATCGACCGATGCAGGTCCTCAAACTTGGATTTGTCTTGTTCATCTGGTGGCTTGTGTCAGCAAAAGTGACACCCTACTTTCCGATGAAGAACCACCAACACTCTTGAACTGTCTGGGACCGTCGAATGTCCAAGGGCGAGTCCACGGAGGCTTGCGATGAGACGAGCTCCTTGAGTGATAAGCCGCCAAAGTCTGCGTCCAACTCGATGTCTGCGTCGACTATGGCCCTCGTCTGTTTCTCCGTGTTTTCTTCGTCGCTGCCACCGTCCGATCGTAGAAGTTTCTGCAGAGTCTCCAGGGAGTCGGGCACGTCGGGCATGGTTGACGACTGACGCAAGCCGGAGCCATTCGGTCTTCGCGAGGAAGAGAGCAGAGAGGCTGAAGAGTCATTGGATACCAAAGAAAGGGACGAGCTCCTGGGAGAGTGACCCTGTCGCTGTGAAGCCACGTACGGGCTAAGTGTGCTGGATGTCCTGCGCGGCAACGGCGAGTATGGCCTGCTGCCAGGCTGAGGAGTGGAGGGGCCAGAGTTGCTGGCCTGGCCGCCAGCCAGTCGGTCGAGCCACATTGCGGGCGCAGGCGCAAAACGGCACGGCACGGCACGGCACGGCAATGAGGGCTAGTATATAGGGAGGTTTCTGGGAGATAAAGCTGGCATTCTTGGGGCCCGAGTTGGTTCGCAGCGGTGCGCGCGCCGAGGCTCAAGACAGAGCCACGATGCTTGACGACAGGAGGAGCTGCCGGAGTGGAATTGGAGCCAGCTTGCAGCGAGGCTGTGGGGACGGAGCTCCTTCCCGGGCATGTGATTGGTGGCTAGCCACAGTGGGTTCCCGTCCCGGATACCAGCCATCATGAACTGCTGCTTCAGGGAAGGGAGCCAGCAAGAGGCTGTGGTCACTTGGTTGCATCTTTTGATTCAATTCGAAGCGGAAGTCACGTCTGAGAGCTGGAGCAATGACATGGGGCTTGGATGTCGGGCTGGCAAGGTATAATAGTGCCTACGACACGCCCATTCCCTGCAGCACGTCTGGGCCAGGGGGATCGATCTTACTCGGTGTGCTACTCGTTATGCTTGCCGCGCGTCGGAATTCCGTCCGTGGCGAAGAACATCGTATCGAAACTTGCACGGTTCAGATGTCTCCGTTCCATTGCTGAAGGCAGCCCCAATTGAGTTAATTTGTGAAGACTCCGCCGGCCGATTTGAGTCCGTTGATGTGTGAGGAGGGAATACTTCTGCGCCAAGGCAAATGCACCCAACCAGGCTGCCTGGGACACAGCCGCCTGCAGATGCAGAGGATCCAGATTGCAGCTGTTCTGCAGCCGCTATAGGCAGCCCAAAACTCCCCTGATCTGCCATCGCTTGGTTACTTGGTTACCGTGGCTGGCGGGAATCGAGGAAGCGTTCGGACGAGGAATCGCGGCCCGCACCGCCACATCTCTCTGAGCTGCTCGTGGGCTTAGGTCCGAGGCATTGGGCGCTGGGGAGGAAGACGTCGGATGCATGGATCCTTGGGTCAAGTTTCAGAGGACATGTCTCATGGCAGCAAGTCTTGGCTGCGATGCCGTTGCAAGACGAGGCGCAACCGCCCGCAGGCCGCGCTACGACTCAAGATGACAATCTTGCCCCCCAGCAGAACAAACCGGCCAGGCGCCGAAGGAACACAGCCAGGCAGGCAGGCGGGCAGAGATCGGCAGAGCCTTCGTTGCTCCATGATGTGTGGACCTCTGCCAGGCCGACACTCACTGCTGCGTGGGCTCCAGGCGTCTGCCAGCTAGTGCTGGAATGTCGCTGCTGCTGCTGCTGCTGCTGTCGTGCCCGCTGCGTTAGCCGCCCCAGCAGCACGCAGCAGGGCCCAATCACACAGGGCAGAAAAAAATTCGAGATGGGCGCACCTTTTCTCCCTCCCCCTCCAACTCTCCTCCCACCTCGACCCTTCTCTTTTCTCCTCTCCACCCTCTTGTTACCACCACCTCCACAGCCCGTCGGTGCCAGACCATCACGTCGCCCCCTCCTTCTTTCTGATTCTCGTTGATCCCGTCTTCTTGCGCAATCCGTCACCATGGCCGAAGAGGTGAGTCTCGCCGTGCCGTGTCTCTTGCTTTTGCGCTGCGGCGTCGCGTTGCCCGGGCGCAAAGGTCACCCCGCATTGTGCTTGGTGCCCCACGACACAAAGCGACTCCCGCCACCGCACACGCACAACTGCTGCTCGCTCTCTCGCAGCGCGCGGGCGGTTTCCCATCGCCGCCTGCGTGCTGTATGAGCTGGGCGCGTGCTCTCATCTGCATTCATCGTCGACGTCAAAGGATAAACTGCTGACCTGTCGCGCCCAATTCAGCACGATGTCACCTTCGAGTCCGCCGACGCCGGCGCCTCCCTCACCTACCCCATGCAGTGCTCTGCTCTGCGCAAGAACGGGTTTGTCGTGATCAAGGGCCGTCCCTGCAAGATTGTCGACATGTCTACCTCCAAGACCGGCAAGCACGGCCACGCCAAGGTCCACCTTGTCGCCCTTGACATCTTCACCAACAAGAAGTACGAGGATCTCAGCCCTTCCACCCACAACATGGATGTCCCCAACGTCTCTCGCCGCGAGTACCAGCTGGTGAGTCCAATTCCCTCGAGCCTAGCTCACGCAGGGGTTTTCGCAGCCGCTGACGCTCGTTTCCCGGTAGCTCGACATCTCTGATGACGGCTTCCTCTCTCTCATGAACGACGACGGTGACACCAAGGATGATGTCCGCATGCCCGACGGCGAGATTGGCGACAAGATCAACAAGCTTTTCAAAGTTGACGAGAAGGACACCAGTGAGTCTCCCCAGCTGTTACCAGATCACGTGCCGTGATTTGCACATTCATTCCGAAACTAATGCATGCGCTCAGACGTCGTTGTCCTCACTTCTATGGGTGAGGAGGCCGCCGTTGAAGCCAAGGAGGCTCCTCGCGGCTAAATGGCCAGCCATTCTTCTCTGCAAACGGCATGCCATGGCCCAATGCCTGTCGCAAATTTTATTTGTGCAATATCTGAGAAATAGTGTTCTTGACAAACTCTTGGTACTTCAGATAGCACTTGGGCGATGAATAAGTCGCTGTGAACGAGAAAATCTACTGGACGGGGAAGGTCGGCTAGCTACAACAATGGGCAATTGCACAACTTGGACGCAAGCCCTCAAATGGGTATTGGTTTCACTTTCGCTGACCGACTGTTTGCCCCGTGAGCAAGGCCCACGTCGTAGCTTGAGACGCTCATGAGCATGAAAAGGAAAAAAAAAAAATTTGAGAGTATGGGAATTCTATGTTCCATCTGAAACGATTTGAACGGACTGCCCCATCCATTTCGGCGAGTGGCGTCGCCTGTGAAGTAGCTAGCAATTGTCTCGAGCGTCTTCGTTGTGCATCGCGAGTCTACGGTGTGCAAAAAATTCGACTCACCGGGGGACCACTTTGGCTCGGTGAGCGAGTGAATGGCTCTCGTGAATCCGAGCTGCGGTACCTCTGTTGCCGCCCACTAAAAGGCGGGACCAGTTTCCCGGCGAGCTACCTTAGCTCTGTTCATGACCTCAACACCAAACGCCAAGTGAGACCAGCACTGTGCACTCGTGTCGCCGGCTGCGAGCTGCAACACGGACGCGCAACACCAGAGGCATCACTTGTCATGCTCGCAGGGGGACCACAAACGTCTACCTCCGCGTCAGAACTCGCTCCGAATTTATTGAAACGAAGCCTGTCGACAATGTGATTCATCAGGCCTTTCACCTCGCAGACTGGCATGTGATAGCAATCTTCTTCTGAACCATGGAGGAGCGACGAGAGCAGCTTCGGAGGATGCCCCGTGGAGAGCGATGCCCCGAGTGTGGCAGCGCAAAATGGTACCTGCAAGATGGTTTACGGTTCTGCGCCAGGGGTCATCAGATCGAGGTGCGATTCCAAGTCGGCCCTAGCGAGCATACCGATGTATTGACGAATCATCCAGGGCTTCATTCAATTTGACGTCGGCGAGGACCAGGACGCCGGCCGTGTCGGAGCGGTGAAGCGACGGGAGAGAGAAGCCAGATCAAGGGAAATGCGCCAGCTGAGTGGCCAGGAGGGAAAGTCGCTCTACCTTGAAGCCGTGCAGCTCCTTCTGAGGAATCAGGTCCTGTGGCTCATCCGTGAGAAGGGCTACGGAGAAGAGCTAGAGACTGTCGCCCGGGACCTGTGGGATCTCCGAATACGCGGGTTCGGCGATCTGGCCACAACGGACGATGACGCGACCGCAGGACAGCTCGAGATGTTCAGCTCACAGTCGCTACCAGAGGAGAACAAGATAGCCTGGAAGTCGAGGTCGAGGGCCCAGAGCTGGGATGCCGAACGAGGTGCTGAGTGGCCCATGCCGACGCTGCCAGAGACACTTGGACTCTGCTATCTCGCCTCCTTACTCTTGAGGATACCCACGCGACTGAGTGAAGTCCTTCACTGGGCGAACAACGGCAACATACCCTACAAGACAGTTGTGAGTAGCCCCTCATTAATCCTGTTATGCGGTCTAAAGGCTGATCGAGGCACAGTATCATGACTTGCCTGTCGAAATGCAAGACCGGATGCCCTCAGCGTACGTCAAAGCTCTCAAGCTACCACTTCGTTCCAGCCTGCTAGGAGGGACTTTGTACACGACCGTCATGGACCAGGTTCTTTCGTACCATCTGAACTATGGGATGATGTTTCCTGAGATCAACTCTGCGTCACTGCTGGTGCAGTACGCAAAGATTCTTGCCCTGCCAGGTAGGTTCCCAGTTCCCATCACTTGCCGCATAGACTTATTTCTTTATAATCAGTTGAGTCGATCGTGGTGGCTAGGAGGCTGTCGGCTTTCCTCGGGTATCACTTTTCATTCCCGGTAGAAAAAACCAAGATACTTCCTCTCGATCACCCGGAAATTCGCCTCGTCTCGCTTTTGATACTCGCGACAAAACTCTGCTTCCCCTTCAAGGACGCTCAACCTTCAAGCCAGGGCCTTTCAACTTCGTACATGCCCCGCTTCGACTGGGAGGCCTGGAGGCGGGGTTTGGTTCAGCATGCAGAAGCCGACCGAATTACGGACGATGCACCTGACTTCGAAGCGATGACGCCCAACCAAGTAGTCCATATGAAGGACGAGGAGCTGGATGCGTACTTCGCCCACATCGCCAGTCTCGTGGACAAGAAAAGTAAGTAATCGAGTGCAATGCTGGCTGCAAACACTAAGATGGTCAAAGATGAAAACCCCATCACTCAGTTCTTCCCGACGGAGAACACCCCAGCGCCTGCACCACCGGTTCCAGAAGCATCAGAAGAAGAGGTCTATGAAAGAGCCAGTCTTGTCATGAAGGAGGCTTTGGAGCCACCCAGAAGTCCTCACGAAACTCGTGAGGAGCGGTCATCGGACGCCAGCGTCAGGCTGATGTACGAGGCATTTCGCGACGTTCAAGATCTATCCGAGACGGCTGCCGCGTTCTACAAAGCTACAGGTAAGTCCTGTCTCTTGTCAGTCATCTCTCGCTTGAATGTGCGGGCTCTAATTTGCATCTTTCGCAGGCGATGCAGCTGGGATTCCCCTGGATTTGGTTGTCCGGGCGGTCTACATGACGGAACAACGCGTCGTGTCGTGGCAAAAAAGACAAAGAGCCATGGACACGGAGGAGCAGGAGTGAACGCATAGTCATGTGTGCATGTTTGGTTGGAGGGCCTGTATACTTTGTCTGCCGGGCCAGTCGTGCCACTCTCCGTGCCCCTAAATTAGACACTCCGTAGGCCGAGCTACCTTAATTTTGGCCGGGAGCCCCACGAGGCGCCGCCCCACAATGCGTCCAATATTCTCTTCGGAAAGCGACGGATCACGTGAGCGGGCATCTGACCTAGGGTTTCCCGTGCCTTCGCTCTTTGAGCCCCACCAACTTTGCGCGCAGACTCGCTCGGCCCTTTGAAACTTCACATCGTCAGCGTCACAAAAATCAGTCAAGAGTGAGTACAGCAGCCACGACCCCGCGCAATGCCTCAAAGTGAAAATGCTGACATTTTAATCAGTGCAGATGTGAGCTCGACCCTCGTGGGCACCGAACCGAACCCGAACGCCTCGTACTGACAGCGAATGCAGTTTCGTGAAGACCCTGACGGGCAAGACCATCACCCTTGAGGTCGAGTCCTCGGACACGATCGACAATGTCAAGTCCAAGATCCAGGACAAGGAGGGCATTCCCCCGGATCAGCAGCGATTGATCTTCGCCGGCAAGCAGCTCGAGGATGGCCGAACCCTGTCCGACTACAACATCCAGAAGGTGCGTGCGGCTCTGTCAGCCGGACACCCCGGCGGGGTCTTTGAGGCTACGGGATGGGATCGGAAGGACGCAGTATGCTGATTGTGATAACAGGAGTCGACCCTGCACCTTGTGCTCCGTCTCCGTGGTGGTATCATTGAGCCCTCTCTGAAGGCTCTGGCCTCCAAGTTCAACTGCGACAAGATGATCTGCCGCAAGTGCTACGTAAGTTTGCATCCTGCGATTCAAGCGACGGATTTCTCGCAGCCCGGGTACTGACGGTTGTGACTTGCAGGCTCGCCTCCCCCCCCGTGCCACCAACTGCCGTAAGCGAAAGTGCGGTCACACCAACCAGCTGCGACCCAAGAAGAAGCTCAAGTAAAGGATTTCACCATGGATGCGGCGTCTGGTTTTCTGGCATTCTGGGGTCGGCGAGGACAAAGAGGTGCTTCACGGTTGTCAAGTCTGGCTTTGTTTCTACACTAAGACCTGCTGCTCAGGCAGGGGAGTCTAGATGGGTGCCGATGAAGTCTTTGGTGTCAATGAGCAGATTTTTTTTCCACGGACATGTCTGCACTATTCAGCGCTGAGTGCATGACGGACAATCCATGAAGAGGCCATATCCGATGCAAAACTACGGAGTAAATCTCAGCCGGTTCAAAGTGCTGCAGCCCAGAGGGTGCTGGGAGAAGCCCGGCTCGAGGTCCTCTAGTTGCGTTCGTGTGCCCTCGTATGAGATTCTCCATCCATACGGCTGCTTCGTAAGAGCAAGAGCCGTACGTAGATTGAAATTCATGCGCAATAGCAATATTGCCGCCGTCATCGTAATTCACGTTGAAGCAATCAGCCATGCTCCGATGGTGGTGGGGTGGAACCAGGTCGGAAAAAGGCCGGCGCAGTCACTTCCAACGCCAGCTGTACCTGGAGCTACACCTCAGCTCCCTGTCCTGCTGACGACACCTTGCCCGAAGCTACTTCGAACCAGTCCGGCTTCGTCAGTGCCTCTCGACCGACACATCCAGGCTTTGCGATTCGGCAGCGAAGCACCCTGGGACTCTTCCTTTTGCAATCTGGAACATCTTGCCCGGCATGTCTGGGTCCGGATACGACGCGGTGGTTGACGTGGATGACGAGGTAGGCACACCAGGGCGCGACGGCAACGGCGGCGGCGGCGGCGGCGGCGGTAGAGCAATGCCGCTCACCGCGGTCCACGGTGGCTCATCAAGTGCTAACCTATCTGCAGGGCGACCTCGGCCACACTGATCTCCAGGAAGACCTCGAATTCCACAACTCCAACTTCAGCGAGTCGGCGCCGGGAGTCCGCAAAGGGGCCCCCTCGGGCCTCCCGCCGCCCGCGACGGCTTCTTCGTCGTCGTCGTCGTCGAAGCGCTTCCTGTGGTCCATGTCCTTTTACGCGCAGTTCTTCGACGTCGACACGTCAGCCGTGCTGTCGCGCTGCTGGGCGGCGCTCTTCCCTCGGGCAAACTTCCTGGACGTGCTCGAGGGCAACCCGGACCTGTACGGGCCGTTCTGGATCGCGACAACCGTGGTGCTGATCCTGTTCCTGGGCGGCACCATCAGCCAGTACCTGTCCACGACGCACTCTACGCCGTTTGCGTACGATTTCAGGCTGTTGAGCGGTATGCGCTACCACCATTCCCTGTGTCCTATCCCCGTTTGCTTGAGCCTTTGGACGCTAATGACTTCTGCTAAACGTGCAGGTGCCGCCGGTCTCATCTACGGGTATACGCTCGTCATTCCCGTCCTGCTGTTCCTCGCTCTCCGATACTTCGGCAGCGAGTCGGCCAACCTCCTCGAGTGTTGGGCGCTGTACGGCTACTCCAACCTGATCTGGGTCCCCGTCGCCATCATAAGCTGGTCACCCATCGGGATCCTCAACTGGACATTCGTGGCCGTGGGCTTCGGCCTGTCGGTTACCTTCCTCGTCCGCAACCTGTACCCCGTGCTGAGCGCCACGGACCGCCAGGTCAGCAAGGTGCTGCTCATCATCGTGTTGGTGCTGCACGCGGGCCTGTCGCTCACCATCAAGTTCCTCTTCTTCGCGCACGGCAGCCCGGTGGCGAGGGCACCCGGCGAAGGCGGTCCCGATGAGAAGGCCCCGAACATGTTCTAAGCGGAGGCAAGTTGGAAGGCTATTTACTATAGAAAACGCAAGAGGGTTGTCACAGACGCACAAAGGCGTCGAGGCTGTCGGGTTGAGCGCCATCGTTTTAGACTACTCGCAATCAAAAGAAGCTTATATTTGTGTTGTACGATATATAGCACACCTGATGTCTTGTTCCTGCTGTGTTCGCCGCTCGTTCCACAAACTCTGCATGCCGAATCTTCCATCCAAAAGCTATCCAATCACATATTCCCCCAACTGTTGAAACCTGTTCCAGCTTTCAGCGTAATACCTCCCCGTTCACATCATTGATGGACGGGCCGGCACTCTTCATTTCTGCACTCCGCCCGACCCGGCTACCTTCTCGACGGGCCCGCCGTGCTTCTCCCAGTCGATCCAGCTGCCCGTGTACTCGCCGACGTTGTCCCAGCCAGCGTGCACGGCCAGCGCGGCGGCGGACTTCGCGCGCACCCCGGCCTTGCAGTAGAAGAGCAGCGTGGCATCGCGGGGCGGGCGCTCGAAGCCGTACATGTCCTCGAAGTCGGCGTCGTCGACGTGGAAGCTCTGCATGGCCGACGTGATGGGTATGTTGATGGCACCGGGGATCTTGCCCGTGGACTGGAGCTCGCCGGGCTCGCGCACGTCTGCCGTATCGAGGTTAGCCCTGCGCATGGCCTGCAAGGGGGGAGAGCGTCCATACCGACAATGACGACCTTGTTCTGTGACGGATCCTGCGCCGTCCTGCCGTTAGTCTCGGCCTGCTGCTTCACCTCGTCAAAGGTCCAGATGCGGCTATTGGGGACCTGGCTCTCGCTGCCGGCCGAGTACCACCTCCGCGCGCGCACCTCGGCCACTGGCCAGGGCGACGCCGTTCTCCTCGTGGATATAGGCGCCGCGGTGGCAGGGCGCAGGCATCGAGACGCGCGGGCCGCGATGGACGGCACGGCGCCGCGCAGCAGCAGCAGCCTCGCCGGCGCGGCGGCCACAACTCGTGGAGCCGGTGTCATGGTGTGGAGAGTCCGTCGATTGCGCGCGCGGCACTGGATATGGATATTTCGGAAGTCAGCAGAAAGGAACGTGTTGGCAAGCTGCGCAGCGTCGTCGTAGTCTCGTCAAAGACGGTTTGTCATCAGCCCGAAGGGGCGTTGAAGTTGGTGGCGACGGGAGCTCCTTGGGGCCGGCCTCGGCTCTCAATCCCGAATGGGCCCCGCGAGACGCTTCGGCTCAGCCACTTTGCGCGTAATTGGGTATCGCTGAATATCACAAGTTGACCAGGAACGACGGGCATGTTGGAAAACAAGTATTGTTGCATTGTTCGATTCGCAGTCTAAAGTCGACACTCTCTCGTGGCCGTGGCTGGACAAGCCACCCGACCATCTGTCGGCCAGGCCGCCCGTCAGCGTCATGAAAGCTATCTAGTATATACAAAGCTCTGTGAGTATTAAAATTATCTATCCCTGAAACCCCGCCTCTTCGCCTGCCTGCCAGAGCTCGCTCTTCTATCATCAGCCGTGGGGTCTTTTATCCGTCTTGCACCGTCGCTTCGTGCCACGGGAGCCGCCTCAAGTCTGAGGGATCCTTCACTGATTGGACGGCGTTTTGTGGCATTTGCTCATGTGAACCATCCACGTCTTGTTTTCGTTCCTCAGCCGCACGTCGATGTCGATGCGTCATCATCTCACCACTTGCGCTCCTCAAACGTAAGCGGGCAGTCATCCTGCTCGAAAGTCAGCCCGAGAGTCCTTTATCTTTCCGAGATGGTGCTTCGTTCGTCACTAACCTTGGGGAAGATGGTTGCGAACACCTTGATCTCCTCGGACAGAGGCGTCGGGTGATGCTTCCAATCCAGCAGAACTGATGCCTTGCCAATGAAGAGAGCCAGGTTTAGCTGGGCATAGTGCTGGCCGATACAATAGTGAGGGCCTGTGCCGAACACCAAGTAGTTCTTGGCGCCCTTCTCCTCTGCATCACCGGAGTAGTAACGGTCTGGGTCGAAGTGGTCAGGCTTCTCGTACACATCGGGATCGTGGAGCGCCATGTACGTCGTCGGGATGAGCATGGCACCTGATGGAGCGAGACTCTGTTAGTCGCTGACTTGTGCCAATAGAAACAAACATGCGGGTCAGAGGGCAAAGACTGACCTTTGGGAACCGTGTACGAGTCGGTGATGGGGAAGGCCTTCTTCACCATGTACGGGATCATCAGCACGGGAGGGCGGTATCGCAGCAGCTCGCGGACGACGGCGCGCGTGTACGTCAGAGACTCGAGCTGGTCCATGTTGAGCTCCGCGTGGACATCGCCGTTGCGGACCTTCAGGTTCTCCTCGCGGACGCGATCGAGAACATCGGGCCGCTGGGCAGCAATCTGGAACAGCCAGGTGGCGGCGCTGCTGGTGGCATCCTGAGAGGCGAAAAGGAAGGTGAAGACGGTCTGCGAGATCTCGTAGTCGTTGAACATGCGCACCAGCGGCGACGGCTTCTCGACATTGTCGGCCTCGCCCTTCTCCTGGGCGGCGCGCCACTTGTCCGAGTTGATCATCTCCAGAACCCAGGCGTCCATGATGCAAGTGACGTCGCCGCCGGCAGCCATGCGAACCTTGCTCTTGGCGGCGCACTTTGCGAACTCGGCGAGGGCCATGTCGGCAGCCTTCTTGCCGTACCACGTCTTGGTGTAGGGAATGATGATGGGGAAGTTGACGAGCTCGAGGGCGGCAGTGATGAGGTAGTAGTCGTCGGCGATCTTCTTGACAGCCTCCTGCGAGATGTAGTGGCCGACAAAGGTGCGCAGGGAGACGGCGCACATGAGCTCGCGGAACTCCGGCATGAAGGGAACGGGCTTGCCGCCGTTATCCTTGGTGACCTGGACGAAGCGCTCGAAGTAGCGCTTATACACCTCCTCCTGCCCGGGCAGGTAGCACTCGAGAGCCTTGCGGGTGAAGAGGCCGTTGAGACCCTTGCGGAAGTCAACGTGGAGCTTGCCGTCGAGGAAAACGAAGTTGTCGTGACCGAGGAGCTTGTGGGCAATGTCGACGACGCAGGGCTTGACGTAAGATGGGGAGTTGAGCACCTTACGGGCCATGTCTCGGGTCGAAGCAATGACAACGAACCTGCAAGGTGAAGATTGGCGGTCAGCGACAGGTCCATTCCTTTTCCCTCGCGCGCAAACAGCCATGCTCCGAGGCAGGCCAGCGCGTCGGAGGTGCAAGGGGCTGGGAGACATACTTGTGGAAGACGGAGACGCAGCTGAGCGGACCGCTGCACCATTTGGCATAGTACTCCTCGAACTTGGGGTCCATGGACTGCAGGAAAGGGCCGATGAAGGGCATCTTCCACGAAGGACCCTCAATGGAGCCCTTTCTTACAATGTAGCTGACTGTTTGCGCAGTGAAAACGGACTGTCAGTCGGTGTCCGCCGCCGAGGGTTTTGCGAATCGAGACGCGCCGCATCGGGGGGGTGTCAACATACTCTGATCGTAGACGACGCACATAGCGAAGAGCGTCAGGAGGAGCGTCCACGGGCTCACGGTGGTTATGGTATCGAAGACATAGTCGAGCTGAGGGGGCACGACGACGCCGCCGTACTTGGAATTGGCGAGGACCGAGGTGAAGGCCGACGGCGCGGAGGCGTTGGCGGCGTCCATTGCGTCGGTCTGGGTGCGGTGGAAAAGTTAAAGAAGTTTCGCGCGATGGCTCCTCGTCCACGCCAGACACGGGAAGACGGGGTTGGATGTGAGACTCGTAGGACAAGAGTGCCTCGGGGAAAATGCAGAAAAGGAGAGAGCGAGGACCGCCGGGATCTGAGCGAGCAAGCGCGAGAGCCCAGTGTTGAATGAGCGTCGTCGAGCGAGTGGAAGAGACAGACGCAGGACCGGGGGTTGTTGGGTTGCGGTGGAGGAGGAAGAGGCGGGTTTAGTGGACGGCACGAACGGGGCAGAGACAGACAGTGGAGGCCGCGGGAGCAGCCACGAGGGGAGCAGTCGAACCACCACCCTGGAAGAGGCGCGGAGCTTTTTGGCTCTGCGAGGAAAAAGCACGAGTGAGCTGGGCAATTACGGCGCAGCAGGCTGCTGCGAGGAATAAGGCGAGGTAAGGTAATGTGAGGTAGGCCTTGCAGCGGGACAGGTGCGAGTGACTGGGAGAGGCGCGCTCCGAAATGAGGCTCCCCGAGATGCGTGTTGCAAGGGCCCATCCATCTACGACTGCTTGCTGCTACCCAAGGCCCCAAGGCATGATAAGATACCGGACCTCGCCTTTTTCCCTACGGTAATTGAGTTAATTAAGGCATGTAGTTGCTTGCTGTCAACAGGCGACGAGGCACACAGCGCAAGGTACCCGTCCGAGATGGCTGATAAATTCACAACCCGCGATCGCCTTGTCCAAGCGGCTTATTTCCAGGGAGGGGCGCCGCTAAACTAATTAGCGCCCTCGCTGCACGCAAATTTTCCACGTCGTTCCTGCGGGCGGCTGCTGCTGCTGTCAGCGACGCGGGCGGTGGACCGACTGCGAGCCCGACGCCGTCCACACGCGAACGAGGTAATCGCAAACTCTTCTATCGAGCTGTCGAGCAGTGGATCGGCGTGAGCAACGTGCCCTGGTGGGCGGTGGATGCATCGGTCGGCAATCTCTGGCTCCGGGCAGGGGAGCGATGAGATGAGCAGGCCACCTTTGTCCTGCGGCCCTTGTCCGATTCGGCCAGACGCTGCTGCCGACGCCCACCGCCTCGCCGTTTGCCTTGGAGGGCGCTCAGATCCCCAGATCCACGAACTCCGCGTCGTCCTGGGGGCCAACGTCGCGCGCCGCTGTGTGACGGAACGGACCAGTCCGCGTTGAGCAGCGCAGCATGACACGACCGGCCGTCTGCCATCACACCATCTTCAGCCGGCCTGCTGCAGGGCCTGGGCGCCTCGGACCCTTCGGGAGGTAGCACAACGTTGTGGGCCACGGTTGGGAGTCGCGTAGCGCTCGCGCAACGGGTGCCCGTTAGGCTGCTCATCAACCGCTCACTACGAGTACACTCTCGCCGGTGCCATTCTCAATCTCTTGGACCGTCAGTCGTGACGAGAGGGCACGAGCAGGCTCTGCACTCCAGCAGCCATGAGCTGCAAGCCCATCTGCAGGTGGAAGGGCATCCAAGCCACCAGATCTCCAGTCCCCTGCTGGTGCTGAAACCCCGCCGCTGGTTGTTGCGACGTTCACCGCTGCCGCGCTGACGAGGAATACGAATACGAATGCGCGTTGCGGATTCCTCTTCAACGTCCCCGACTTCCGCCGCCGCCTCCCGGTCCGTGGCCCGTGGCGGGTGGGCCCCGGACTCAGACCACTCCGAGGCCCTCGCCCGCCCGGCCAAGTTTATTCTTGAGTCTTGACGCTCCGTGACTGGATGCTTGCTGGCCCGAAGCATGATGGTACTGTAGATTCAAGTCAGTCCCATCCTGAACCGTGACAGCATGCGTACACGGACCAGAAGCTGCTTGCAATCGACGTGCCGGCTGCCGTACCCGGGGTGGCCTCAATTCTACGAGTATTGTGCAAGCACGGGAGCAAGATGGGGTCAGAGCAAAGCCGTGCCTGTTCAGAAGTACGTTTGCCGCATCGGGTGCTCTGTGGTCTTTGCTCTCCTCTTTCGCAAGTGCAGGGCAGGGATGTCCCTTCAACGGCCCTTCGGCCGATGTTGTGCATGAAATGGACGGCATAATGAACGAGCAGCAACTTACCCTCGGAATCAATCGAGCATGGTGACGCCATGGCTTGGTGGCTGCGATTCTCCAGACCAAGGAACCAAGCTTAAGCAAACCGTTTGGGCGTTGCACCCACCGCGTCACGGAATTGCGTCATGGCGGCCGCGTCGCGGGGTACGGCTACCCTGTAGCGCGCCTGGCGCACTATCTCACTCGACGTTCGGGATGAGCAGAGTTGCATAGCAGACGAAAGAGGTAGCCAGACGAGGGTGTCACAGACCTTTATTGGCTATCGCAGAGGCGTTCGCACATCGGGGCGGGTCGGGTGAGGCAAATCGACGCCTTGAGTCGTCGCCTTTGCGGTAGCGTCTCGAGGCACATGGCACCGCTGCGGCTTCGTATAACACGTACGAAACCCGGTTTCACCATCCCCAGCACGGCTCTCCCACATCACCATCATCATCGTCGTCGCCATTCCCAACTCCAACCGCATTTTCCGTCCCGTCACCACAGACAGAAACCCCCATCTCCGCCGCCAGCAAGCGCCAATATGCCTTCCTACATCGTGACGCTCAAGGACGACGCAACCCCCGAGCAGGTTGCCGCGTACGTGCCCCGCCTCCGCAGCAAGAGGGCGACCGTGCTGACGACGGTTTTCGAACCACAGGGCCAAGAAGCACGCCGTCGACCAGGGTGGCAGGATAGGCCATGAATACAATCTCATCAAGGGCTTCTCGTGAGTGCCTCGCCCGCAACACCTGGCCTACCCCTCTCAGCTGCCTGCACCCGGTGCAGCTCCCGTGTTGCGTCGGGACAGATGTGGATGGGATGTGCTGACGCCTGCGTCTGTGTGGCAGCGTCGAGTTTGACAAGGACGCCATCACCACCCTCGAATCCAACGAGCACGTCAAGGCGGTCGAGGAGGACGGTGTCATGAAGACGCAGTAGACGCTGGGCGCGGGGTACCTCACCTACCTGATGTACGACTCCATGTGCACATGCAGCAGCCTTCAGCCGTGTCTCATTGTCCGCATCTGCGTAGAAATACAACTGCATCTTACTCCCGTCTTTCTAGTCGGAGGACAAAGCAAGAATAGCACCCGTCCCCGTGGTGACATCTTATTCTGTGACCTACGCAACCCGATAAGCCATCCACGCTCACTCGTGGGGGCCGCCCCTCGCTCGGCTGGTCGCGGCAATGCCAGATGCGCCAACCACAGTGCTCCATCTTCAGCTGCACAACACCACCACCACCACCACCACCACCAATCGCAGCGCACGCCGCCTACTCACCTCCCCTCCCCGACCATACCGACGACTCGGATTTGTACATACATGTGTCGAAACAGAGCAGCTCGTCCACAGCCCGCTGCGCCTCTGCTGCTCCTCTCCTCGTTGCCGCTCCCATCACGGCTCCTGCAGCGGTGAACGTGCGTGCCCTCTCGACTGTCCACCGCCACGTCGAGATGCTGCTGCCATGAGGGCCCTCTCTCGGTCACCGGCTGCCAAGCTCTGTCGGCCTCGAAAGACGTCGCTGTTCTCTTCGCCGGCTCAATGGCGTCCGTTTTCCCTGGCTTCCGACCAGGACGTCTCGGACGCTGAGATCGCCGCCCTCGCAAGCCAACATCAACATTCCCTCAGTCTCGCCGACCTCGTGCGGTAGGCCTGCATCCTCTGCTTCCTCCACAGCTCTTCTCTAACGCGCACCGTCAACAGACACGGACGCCCGCCGCTCTCCGAAAAGTCGCTCCTCTCGTCGGCCAACTTCACCCTCTCCCTCCTCCCCATCCGCCTCGCCCGCCGCATCCAGGCTCTCCGCAACCTCCCCTACATCGTCGTCTCCAACCCCAACATCTCCCGCATCTACAATAACTACCTGCACTCCCTCTCCATCCTGCTGCCCTACTGGCACGCCGCCGCCGAGGGCCGCACCATATCCACCCTCCAGGACGAGATCAAGTTCACAAATGTCCTCGCCGAGCTCGTGGCCACACACACCGACACCATCCCCATCCTCGCAAAGGGCTTCCTCGAGTGCCGCCGCTACATCTCCCCCGCCGAGGTGACGCGCTTTCTCGACGAGCACCTGCGCGCCCGCATCGGCACCCGCCTGGTCGGCGAGCAGCACATCGCCCTGCACTTCAGCAGTCAGCCGCACTTTGCCCCCGAAGACAGCCCGACGCCGTGCCCGGAGCACCCCTCCTATATCGGCGTCATCGACACGGCCCTGCGGCCCGCCCACACTATCGAGGCCTGCGCCGGCTTCGTCGCCGACATTTGCGAGCTGCGGTACGGCTCTAGGCCCCAGATTTACATCGACGGCGAGCCCGACACCACCTTTGCCTTCGTGCCGACGCACCTCGAGTACATCGTCACCGAGCTGCTCAAAAATGCCTTCCGCGCTACCGTAGAGAGCCGGTCGCGCGAGCCTGTTGTCGTCACCATCGCCCCCGAGCCTCCGTTCAAAAGCCAGCCGGGCGGCGCCCCTTTTATCAAGCCGCCGGCCGAGGACCGCGGACTCTTCCGTAGCGACGCCATACGACCTCTCGATGACAACGCCCCCGGCGTCACCATACGCATTCGCGACCGCGGAGGCGGTATCCACCCGGGCGTCCACCCCAACATCTGGTCCTACTCCTTCACTACCTTCTCCGACGACGACGAGTTCCCAGGCTCAGGCATGGGCGGCGGTGGCGGCGGCGGCGGTAACGATGGCCTCAGCGCCATCGCCTCCGCCAGCACCGGAGGGAGCTCCATCGCCGGGCTGGGCTATGGCCTGCCCCTGAGCCGCGCCTACGCCGAGTACTTTGGCGGTGGCATCGCCGTTCAGAGTCTCTATGGTTGGGGTACAGACGTCTACTTGAGACTCAAAGGCGTCGGTACCATTGACAAGTAGCAGACGGAACGTAAATGGGGCTGCTGCTGGAGACACAAACCGCCATATTTCGACAAAGCTTGATGCCCCTGATAGTGATACCAAATCAGAGCTCAACGAGCTGCGACAGCTTAGAATCAATGACTTAGGCGCTCAGCGCCGTACTTCATATTCTCTAAGATGGTCTGCGCATAGAAGGGAGCGATAAGATGACCCCATCATGCAGGAACAAACAATCGCTTCACTCCCCATCTCTTTCCCCTCACGATGCATCTGGAGTCGACAACGAGCCAAACGTAGGAGTAAAACATGCTTCGCATTTCTTGACATTCCCATCTGAAGAAATCTACCTGCTCCATTATAAGTTGCAAATGAAATGTGATATGAGCAGCAAGATGACCCCATGCTTATCTTCAAAGGCAAAAA